>CAUYQV010138991.1:0-45092 GCA_963574575.1 Galagoides demidoff
GCCCACCACAACGCCCGGCCATTTTTTGGTTGCAGCCATCATTGTTGTTTGGCGGGCCCGGGCTGGGGATTCGAACCCGCCACCTTAGGTGTACGTGGCTGGCGCCTTAGCCGATTGAGCCACAGGCGCCGAGCCAAAATTTTTATTCTTGAAAACTAAGACATTACCTTGATTTCTCATATGCTAAAAATACTGTTTGATAGAAAATACAATTTCTTAGCATACGTAAATTGATATAAAAATGTATTAGTTACCTATTTGGTTAACCAGTATTTTCTCTAGATTATCAGAAAAGAGTATTTCCTCAAATGCTATGATTAAGAGTTAAATCTAATTAGCTAAGTCTAATACATAACATCTGATTCAAACTCAGACTCAGGTACACTGATATACATGTAAGCATGTATATAAGAATGTGTATAAATGTAACTCTAATTTGGATCTATTTTTAAAAATATATATGCCAAAGAAGAAGTAAAAAGTTCCTCTTTTTTCCTTTTCAAAACTTCATGAGTCAGGAGAGGGTAAGTATAGAAAGGTTAGACTTGCCAGTTAGGTATGGCTATGAATTTTGACCTCTACTGGTTATCTGAAGGCCTCCATTCATTTGTCTACAGCTAGTACCTACTACTTCATGGGATGGTGATGATATTAGGAAATAGATTACAAATGTGGAATATACCTTCTAGAGTAACATGTGCTGCCTTAAATATTTACTTGTTAAAATGCAGATTTCCTTGTTTCTTCAAAACCCTTTGGCACCACTTCAACTTACAAAATGATCACAGTAGTTTCTAAATTATCATCTCCATTCCAAACTAATCTCTGTCATATTTATTTACTAACATTCTTTGAACCTTTCACTCCCTGAATTGAAAACCTTCAATGACCATTTACTACTTAGATTGGTAGTCCACATTTTTGTGCCCCTCCTGCCCCACTCATTCACACAGTCAAAACATGGCTCCAGACTTCCTTTTCCTTTTACCATATCCCAGAAGACTTATTTAAGGCCCACCTCCCTGCAAGTGAGTGCTTTGCCCTCTACTATTTGCCCGGAGATTCCTTATTTAAAATGACTCTTTTCCTCAGGACAAATAAGATCCTAGGCAAAATAACATCTCCTTCCTCCACATTTCCTGATACTCTACAGCAGGAGCCATAAACTGCCTTGTGACCCTCTTGCATTATTGTCTTGATTGACAATTTTGAATCTGTGACTGTTAGCCTCTTACCTCTACTTCCGACACATCTGGGTCATCATCGTGACCTTTTAATTACAGATGAGTCATAAAAGTAAAGTCCACATGGAAGATCCTAGATTTACATCCTTAAAATTGTCCATGGTTTATCCTTTCCACAACTATGACCTCCGAACGTGGGAGAGGGGTGGGAAAAAGCAGGTGTACCTTATTTGTCTTTGAAGCTCCCTCAACAACATAAACGAAGAAAAAGGAGAATGCAATCCCATCATGATTTCATCAACTTTATCAAGTACAAAAAAATAAAAGAACCAGAACTTCTGGAGGAAAACTATCTTGTAACCCATTTAAATGCAAATAATTTCAAACAATCAACGAACATCTCTGGTACATTTTTTAATGTTTGAAAGAAAAAGGAACGTATTCAAATCCATCCTCAAGCTCCAGTAAGAGCAGAAGGAAGCATGACTCCGTGAATTCTAATCCCAAAAGAACAGCTGACTGCATGACTTCCTGCAGTGAAAATCAAGCCCATTCCTGCCTTGGCAATGAAATCTAGAAGTTCTCAGATGAGAGTTCCAGAGCACCAAGAGTTCCATAGCACCAACTTCCCCAGGTCCAGGGTGGTTGTTAACAGCTGGCAGGCTACCAAGCAATGAAAATGCAAACCTTGTGTTTACTGGGCAGCTCTAGGCTCACAGAAGCAACACTGCTATCTACTTACTTATAATGAACACACTGGTTTATTATAGCCAGGACTAGTAACAGCAAATAACTACAACTGGATGAAAACAGCAGTCCAGAGTGCTCTAAACACAAAACAGACCTTAATCTAAGGGCAATGGGTGCCACTGTTCAAAGGAGACACTGTGATTGGCCAGCGCAGGGAAAGGGAGTAAAGTGTTCACTGGTTGAGCACCAAAGAAACACAGATTCTGAGTAAGATTTGGTGGGAGAATACAGTGTGACATGTATAGAAGAAAACCATATTCAGTGATCTTTAACAACATCACTGTATCTAGGTGAGCTTCCTCAGAAAGGTCCCAATTCCTCAAAACAAATACCAATACTAAAGCACAGCTGCTCTGCTTTTATTGTTTAAAAAAAAAAAAAAACTCAGTGATTTATTTTTCAGATTTAATATAACCAAATGAGCCTTTCAGAAATGTAGATTTTACAGCTAAAATGATGAATGGTAACAGACTAGGAAATTAACTTCAGGAATTTGTTACTTCTTTTTTACCAAAATTATTGACCCATTTGAACATTTGTCTTTTTACTCAAATACAATCTTCCCAGACAAAATGAATATTGTCATTCCTGCAACACCTAAATCTGAATGAAGCTATTCAGAACTATTTTAATAAAATGCTCTTTAATACTACAGATAAATCTATTTTGATATACTTACTTGATTATATAAATCTTAACTGTATGTAATATATTTGTTACCAACCTTGCTGTATAACATAAAAAACAGTAATATAAATTAAATATGTAGCTCAAAATTTATTCCTAACTTAGCATTTAAAAAACTTTTTCCAAATTAAGCCCATTCAATGCATACATAAATGCTTTTCTCAGCCTCCTCAGAAGAAAATTTTATAATACACATTTACATATTTATACATTTTTCTACTGTTAAGAATGGTCCAACTTTATTAATAATAAAGTTCATTTTTAATATTTACTGCTACTTAAATCATTAGAGAATACATGGTTCTCTCTCGGAAGAGATTAAGAACTAAATGAATGTTGTAAGTTTTAGGAAGTACCTTTAAGCCTGTCTAAATTAATGAAACACTAAATGAATAAATACTATAAAAGAAACTTTTATCACTGATAACTTAAAATATTAAGGTGAATACTCAGGTCAAACCTTTTACATTAATCAAAGACACAACATAACAATGGTTAGCATAAGCATTCTCCTATCAGTAAAATTTTCATGTCAGGTAATTTCTCCCATTTTTCCTTTCTAAGCATAAAAGGGTGTTTCTCTCCTTGAATTCCTGAGGAACAAAAAGTAATCTGTTCTTCTTGAGATAGGATGGTATTAACTGCTTCTCTAGAGAACTGAACACTTGGCATAATATGTTTTCCTAGAGTTTTGTCAAGTAAGCAGTTAGGAGAGGTGAATTATCAGACAGTCTGGCTTCTTTTTCCTCATGATTACAGAGCCCAGCAGAGGCTGGAAGTAGGAGGTTAACAAGGACGTTTTCAATAATTTAACATTAAAAATTTTTTTTAAAAAACCAATTTTTAAAATTCCAAATTTGATTTAGAATTAAGCTAAAGTTATTAAAAGTAAATTGTTAAAGAAGTTTCTCCATTTTTCATCTTTTCTCTGTTGCAAAATCCTCCTGCCTTATTCTAGCCTAAAATCTGCCAGACTTATGTGGAATTTTCACAAAGCAGGTCCATGACATCACGATGAGATTATTTTCTATCCCTTAATAATGGTCATAAAGGTCCTATACTTGACATTGATGATTAAAGGTCAAATACATGGTTCTCTAGCCAGGACCCTCAGTAGTGATTAAGCCATGTTTACAGAGTTAAGAGGAAGCTGTGCCCTCTGCCCTTTGTAGCCTGATCTCTGGCACCTTCTGCCTTTGGTGCAGAGTTCAAAGACACTCACAGTATGAATTCTGGACAAGTGACATGTTTAGAAGACACCAGTCTATGAGAATCTGAAGAGTCAACTCTGAAAATGGTTCAGCACTAATCCATCTCAGATGGAGTCTCTGAATAGCGATGGGAAAAGTGAATGAAAGCAGCAAGGAAAAGAAGTCAAGCCCTCTCATCATTTACCTGGAGTGGAGGTGGCCCTAGCAGACAAAGCACAGCAGAAAGAAACAACTTGCCTCTAGCACTAGATGAACACAGACTCACTGACTCCAAGGAAAGGCCCAACAGGAAAAAACAACACTCAAAGATGGTAATCACAGTAGGAGAAAAGACATGAGGTTATGCTCTACAGCAAATAACAAAGGGTAGGAGTTGGTCGCAGGTGTAGGGTTGGGGGAAGAGAAGGAGAAGCAAGAGCAGACAGGTAACAAGCTATTGCACTGAACACTGCCTGAGGAATAACTGTAGGGAGCCAAGGACATCTATTCCATTTTCTCAAAGAAAGATAAATGTATTCTTTCTCTAGAACAAATCAATCCTAAATAACAAAGAGAGGAAGGGAAATTCTAGATATGCCCTACTTAATGGGGTTATGAGAGACAATAACTTGATAGGTCACTGATCAGGCTCTGGTAGTGGTATAGAGAAACAGGAGATAAAGTATTTTTCATTCTGATTAGAAGATGGAATACATAATATTGGAGTCAAAAGGAATCTTACAGACCACTGGTCTTCATTCTTATTTTCAAAAAAAAAAAGAGTGAAGCACAAGAAAAAGTGACTTGTTTATGGTTTAAAAAGCTACTCACTAGCAAAACTATTTACAGTACTCATGGATTTTTGCCCCTTGCTTTTAGATAAATTCTTGTCACTGAACAGGGGCAAGGCAATTCAGTTTTTATTGCATTTATAGGCTTTCCTTTCTGCATTCAATAAACATAGACTGTATAAGGCAGCAGGCTAGATTCTGATGTATCTCCCTGCAAAACCTCACAAAATGGACATAGGAGTGGCAACAAGCTTGATCTAAGGAAAAATGTTGAGATCAACTAAAATTACAAACCACCAAGTACTCATTACAATGTTAGAAGGAACTTTTGATATTAAAATTGGAACAGAGTGTTCAAGTACAATCAGATACCAAAAGAATTATTAGCTAAGAAAAAATAAAAGTGGGTGAACGACAGAGAAAGGGAGAATGGCAGACACAACTTGAGTCATTTACTCAAGTTTTTGGAACTTTTGCAAACCAGAACAAAACATGGGTTGATCAAATCATTGCAGCTTGCAAACAGTCCTCTGTGGGTCACTCTTTCTCTATCTCAACTCAAATTAAGGGAAAAAGAAATCAGTAAAGGAAACGAACATTTCTCTGCACAAACTGTCTTTTTAAGTCAGAATAGGCAGATGACCTGAGGGTCATCAGGGTTTTTGTTAAGGTAACTTAAAAAATCCTTTCTATTTTTAAATTCCTGACCAGATACAGTAATATTCACAGAGAACCATCCATAAATATATGGTGAATATATTAAACAAAAATTTAATAATTTTAAAGAAGTAATTGCAGTTAGAGAGCGAGAAAATACTTACATTCTGTTAGCAGGAGCATAAAATGCAATAAGTTCTATGAAATACACTTGGCATTATACTGTGGAGTTTGAAGTTGACCTAAGTTCTACTCCTGAACATATATCCTAGAAATACATAAGGAGGGTAAATACAGAACTCAAGAATTCTTCCTCTGCAGATTTAATGGAAATAGCCTAAGTAGCCATTAAAAGAAAGTAAATAGTAATATGTTCGTGCAATGAAATACTGTATCACTATCAATGATCATAAATGAATTACAAGTATAAGCAAGAATGACCACAAATATGATGGTGGGATGGAAAAACAGCTGTTGCAGAAGAAAACATATAGTATTGTATTATTTATACAGAACTCAAAAACAAGCAAAACTTAATGCAGAGGGTTCATAAATATGTGAAAAACTATGAAGAAAAACATGGAAGTATTAAGCTCTAAATCCAGGACTGTCAGGATTTTTTGGTGGGGGATGAAGAGGGGTAATGGAATCTGGGCTGGGCACAGGGAGGATTTAAAAGATACCAGTAATGGTCGATTCCCTAAGCTAGTGGCAGGTACTCAGTTACTCAGGTAAATGTCATCCTTTGTAGCTTCTCTACATGTTATAAATATTCTTACATAGCACTTTCTAAACACCACAGACTGACTTTCTAAACACTTTCTAAACACTTTATAGCTGGCTTTCTTAAAAAGAGTTAAATAATACTACATTTAACTATTTTAAAGGTATTTGTTAAGAATGTGTTAACTAACAAGTACCTGGCACACACTCAGAACTTCACAAAATTCTCTTTCAATTCATACTACTCTTTGAAGTAAATCTTTTCAACCTTAGTTTACACATAAGGAAACTGAGATTAAGTTTCGTTAAGCAGATTGCCTAACGTTACACAGCTAGCAGAGCTGGGATTCAAACTCCATCCAGCTCTGTCTGATATCCAAATCCGAAAACCATGGTGCATCTATTATCTAAATTACTATAGCAAAAATTAATTTCTAACATGAAAATGAAACAAAATTGCTATACTGTGGTTTACTATTTCTATTCATCTCAGCTTAAAAAAATGTATCCCTGAGTCATGGTCTCAGGGTTTGTATTAATTTTACCTCACAGTATTTATTCATTACTTCTATAATTACACATAAACTCTAAAATCCTAAAACTGGCAACAGATACCAATTATGTTTTTTAAAAGTCTCAACTTGGCTATACTTCTTTTCATAGCCTAAACTTCTCTAAGACTAAAAGTTTAAGTGTAGTTAGGTGTTGGTGGGCTGACACTCAACACTATCTTTTCACTTCCCTCCCCCTGTTAGGAATTCACTCGCAAGCAAGTGAACAGGTTTGCCAAACCCCACAGAAATTACTCACTTCCACCCTTCTCTTTCCTCCTCTCCCTTCCAACCATACTTCAAAACCTAATTTTAAACTCATACAGGAAACCTGATCAATACCACCTGGCTTTGTCTACTCCATTAACCCTGGGCTCCTTCAGCACACATACAACACAACACATTTATATAATTATTTACTGGCTTTTTTATTTGTTGCTATTGTTTTTGTTTGCAAGCGTGTCCAGCCTGCAAGAACCATTGAGAAAAGTTTACAAATTTATTTCTTCTGCCCTGTGTCCTAACTCATTCTTCTCCTGCAAATTAGGACCAACTATGCTCTGTGAATAGGAGGCATTTATTAAGTGCTGATTGACTTACTACAGTGGAACAATTCGCTTCTGGTATTTCTCAGTATCCCAGTGAATCCTCCACATCTACAACATGCTGGAGATGATACCAGGTACCGCTAGAGGCTTGGGGTCTTCCTGAGAGTGCCTGAGACAAGAAAAACACAGAGAGAGACCAGAGACAGTCAGGAGAAACACAGAGAGGGAGCACAGAAATAAACAGAGGACAGAATGAAGAGCTGAGAGGCATGAAAAGAGAAGATAATAGAGAGATTAAGTAGCCAGAGAAACTCAGAGACAGGGAGGAAGCTGGCAATTTGAACTTGGGTTTTGGTTTTGAAATTACATTTTGGGTACTAGTTACTCATGTGATAGGTATCATCATGCTACTAAATTTATGATATAATCAACTATTCCAAAGTCATTGATCAGGTTTTTCTGAGCTTTTATCTTTATCCATTAAAATTCATCTTCATAAAGTCTCCTTGATATTGCCATGCAGTCCTCGAAACAACTTAGTTTCAAGTAAGGAAATATTTTACACAATTTAGAAAATGGAGGTCAGAGAGGTAATATGACTTGCCCAAGGTCACAAGCAAATGCTAATTAAGACCCCAAATCTTCTGATTCCAAAATCCACTGCTTTTTCTGATATCCTATATAGGTCCTACTAGAAATGGATATTATATAAATCTAAACTGTTTTTATAAAATTAAAACTACATACTTCAGGATAAAACTTTTCTATCCTATGGGACACTGAATTACTCAGGTTTCACTAGGCTATTTAAAAAATATATCAAAAAATAAATCAGAATAGAAACATTAGAATAAAACTTTAGAATGGAAGTGAAATTAAGTAGTCCCTTGACAAAATTTTTGACATTTAAGAAAGGAGCTAATTTGTCTGTACATGTATTTCAGCTGAGGAGAAAGATGAAAAGGTGTTCCACATTTTAACGAACTCTTAGAACTGAGCACCAACTAGTGAAGAACCAGTCTCAGTCACTTGTCCTCTCATAATGTCTCACCTAAAGTCTACACTGCAATCCAATTTCAAAGTATTCGTAGAGTAGAAATTACTTAATGCACTGTTCTTTACAAGCATTAGTATTTTCTCTTGAGGGATACTTATACCCTTCTAAATAACCATGCCTTTTTGGAAGCAATAATGTAATTGCCAGAAAAGCTCCTTTGATACAAGTTTAAGCATGTTATTGGATTTCACAGTAAAACAAGACAATAAGAACATGAAGAAATTCCTATTTAACTGTGCTTCGATGTATTTTCCATCCTGTTCAGCAATTTTAAAAACAGAAATTTTCTAACAAGGCCTAAAGTATAGTACTGCTCTGCCCTCTAGTGACTGGCTAGGCTTTGTTAACTGTGTGCTTTTTTCTTTTCTTTTAATTGCTTTTTGAGCAATATATAGGATTTTTAAAAATCACATGAGGGCTGCCTTTCTATCATTCGAGTAGTTAATAAAGAGCACACTGGCCAACCTTTAAGGCACGGTTTTTTGTATGAACACAATGCAGGAAAGAGACTTCAGAGTTCAAGAATTTCTTTCCATCAGGATGGTCCACCTAAGTATTGTAAACCAGAAACAAAAGAATTTTAATATAATCTGTTCTGATCCTTATATTTTTACACAGTTTGTTTGGAAAGCTCAAAAAATCCTGTTCAGTTTCTTTGTTAAAAACTTTGTGAATTTCATAACTTGACAAATCCCAAATTGGTCAGTTCTATTATTCTGAAGTATCAAGAATGAGTAATACAGTACATATCACATATAGGTGAATAATTTTCTATTAATAGAGTAAAAAATGCTTCATACAGAACTATACTGAACATAATTTACCCTTAATTGCTCAAGTGGCACTTTAGGATTTTCCTGAACCTCAGCGTCATTGTTAGGAAAGTGACTATCGCTTCACCAGTATGTGCGGAAACATTAATCAAGAAAGCCAGTTAAGAGGGAGATATGACACAGAGATTCACCTTAGTTGCTTTGATGAAAGAAACTTCTCCATCATATTATACTTCCCTCTTAATTTCTCCTGCCATACGTCTCTTGCAAGGAACTGCTGCCATTTCTAGAACAACATTTCTACACTCGGTAAACCCAGTGTTACTCCCTCTGTGTCTTAAGATGACCTACAGGCAGTGTGGTGTTGTGAGTAGGAGCACAAACCCTACAGTCAGCCTGCCTGAGATCGAATCCAGCTCTGCCATTTATTAGTAGTGTATCCTTAGACAGATTATTTAACCTCTCTGTGCTTCAGTTTCTTCATCTAAAAAATGGGAATAAAAAGAGAGACCTACCAATAGTAATGTTTTGTATCTTGATAGATATTTGGGTTACATAGGTGTATGTATGTATTTATCAAAATTGAGAAAATGTACTTTTAAGATTTGTTCATTTCACTTTTTGTAGATTTTACATCAAAAGACAAAACTTACAAATATTGATCCCTAGTTAATAATAAACACTCTCAAGTATTCAGGAATAAGTGTGCTGATGTCTATAATTTCAAATGCATAAAAATTAAGTTCAATTGAGGAGGGATAAAGAAATAGCAGATAATGGGCAGTGCCTGTGGCTCAAAGGACTAGGGTGCCATAAGCCAGAGGTGGCGGATTCAAATCCAGCCCTGGCCAAAAATTGCAAAAAAAAAAGAAAAGAAATGGCCAATGGCCGATAAGTAATTAAATGTAGTAAAATGTTAATACCTAAGTCTAGATGGTGGCTATATGAGTTTCATAATAAAAGGTTTGGGGAAAATATACCTATCTCTTTGGTGTGAAGATTATATATAGCAGTATTAAATATAAAGACTCAAATCAACAATAGCATATGGTAATATGTTTATTTAAGCAAATGAAAAGTGGTGATTCTTCTGGAGTTGGTGGAAAAGAGGAAGAAAGTATAAGGCACTGAGTTCCCAAACCAGGGTGAGTAGTTGACACAAGGGTATCACAACTCAAATTTCAAATACATCTTAGAACTATACAGAACTCAAATTTCAAATATACCATAAAATTATACAGACCAATTATAAAACAATCTCTGAAGTTGGATCTGAACCCTAGCTCTAAGTTTTTACTTAGTCAAAAAGCATGATTTATTTATAATGTTCTCAGTCACAGTTCTCTCATTTATAAAATGGGAATAGTGACACCTATGTCTAAAGGTCATTGTGAAGATTAGGGGAAACAAACACAGAAATCAGCACATAAAATACCAATAACAGTTGCAGTTTTTATCATTATAATCATTATTACCTAGAATGAGTCTTTTATACCTTAACTACCATTCTCTGCAGATGAAAGCAAAAATGGCAAATAAATCTGGTTCTCAGCCTAGAAACTAAATATGCAGGTTGCCCAACTACTCTAAAGAGCTTTGTAAAGGATTTTTATTAAAACAGTAGCCCTTATTTAAAGTAACACTATACTTAGAGTAAAAGAATAGTTGGCAATGACAGAGAATTCATTATTCATCTCTCTGTAATGTCAATTATAATAAATCAAAGTCCTGTGGGTGAGGGATTTAAGAAGTATGTTTACCGATGGCATTTAAAGAAAGTCATTTCAGTGCATTTGAGGAAATGATATTAGCACCTGGATAAGCTTTGACTTCAAACTATAAAGTAATGTATTTAAAGAAAAGAACATTACAACTATTAATACATTTATAGAAGATGAGTTCTAGGCTCCCAGAGAGTGGATTTGTAAATTATTATAAATTACTACATGAAGATAGTGATTCAACATATACTCTTTCAGATAAAAAGAGAATCAAGAACTTGGCACTGAAGAGGGTAATATTTGAAACATTATACAACACAGATTCTGTCTTGACCACTCTACAAAAACTGCTTTCTCTGAAAGGATGTTTACCCTTGAATCATTAACCCAACTTTTAATCATCAACCCAACCATTAACTTTAAGCATTTAGTTTTTTCTAAATTTTTGAACATTGTCCATCTTGAAACTCTTCCTCATCTCAAACAACATTATACCCTATTGCTTTTCCCACCACCAATCTGATTTTTTGTCTTTCCCTCAGATTTCCCTTAACGAAGAATAGGCAGGTACTTTCAAAATTTCTGTCCTTTAGGCATATTATTTGCTTTCACCAATTTTCAGAAGTTTCAGATACCTCTCTCTTAAAATTCTATCTTCAGCCTGAATCTCTTCCAGACTCATCTCAAATTTATAACTGCATCCTAAACATAATCACATGGATATCTTCTCTATGTTTCAAATCCAATCCATCTCAAACTTCACCTTCCCTTCCCATAAATCAGTTTCTACTATTTCCTTTCTCTGGTAGGAGTTATTAGAACTCTTATGAACACTCACAGTTAAATTAAAAATTTATTTCTCACTTCCCTTCCACACCCTCCACTGCCCTCTTTCCCTCCTCCTATGCCTCCTCCACATCCCCAAGACAGCATCAGTCTCTAAGTTCTGTAAATGATCAGTTTCTAAATTGATTCAGGTGAAAGACACATACAATTCATATGCTTTGAGAAAGCTAAAGTCACAATTATGAAAGACACATAAACACAAGCTAAGTAGTAAAGTGGTTCAGAAAATATTCATTGAAAGGATCCTTAAAACTAAGAATGCATTCGTTTCTGCCTGTAAATTGAAAAGACTTACTTGATTTTTTGAGTTGAATCACTTTTATCCAGGGTATCTCAAGATACATCCAGAGTATAACTTCACAATGTCTCCTAATAGTCCTATTTACAACTGTTGACATCCTACTAGAACCACCAACTTCTTCTTACCGAAGATAATGACAAAGCTCCCTAAATCACTGTTTCTAAAGCCTACCTCTTTTTCCTTCCCATCCACCCCATTTATATCATCTCCTCAAAAATTTTCAGTGGTTCATCTGCCTTTTGCAGAGAGAAAAAATAAAGTCATCCTGACATTCAAGACCATTTTACGTGAGCCTTTTCTTTTCACTAAAGTTTCCCACCTTAACTTTACCTATATCCCATCCAACTGGCAAAACAATCTATTCGCCTTTCCAGACTTGTGTACCTCCTCCGTTGTGCAGTCTTCCTGGATATCCCCACTGGGATTTAGGATCTTCCTCAGAACTCTTAATGAGGTTCATATGCACCTACGTAGAGTTTACCTTATATTAGCATATTATAACCATGACAGTGTCTAACACATTGCTTTGCATAGTAATTCTAGCAAATATATATTAGAAATATTAGAGAAACAAAATGTATTAGTCTTTAAGCAAAACATTCTTCCAGTGAGATTACCAAAGACAGTTCAGTTTCTAAAAAGAAACAGAAGAGAACTAGAGAAACACTAAAGAATTTGAGCATAAATACTCTCACAAGTGGACTGGAAAGATTTAAATTTCTCAATGTATAGTAATGATTTTCTATTTAAGTCTAAAATCTATGCATGGTATTTATGGCTTAGATGTTTACATACCCAACTAAGAAAAGGCAAGAGTGCTACAAAAGGAACACAGACACCTAACACATACACGCTAACAGGACAGTTTCAGATGGAACCGTAGAAGGAATCATCCTGAAGACAAGTTTAGGTATATTGACTGCGGAGAGACACTCAAAATTAATAAACAAAATCGTAACTGATATGAGTGATAGAAACCATATTATATTGGTTTTTATGATTATGTGCATGAAAAATATTATAAAGTACTTTCAAAGAAATGGCATTTTCTGCAGATGAACACTGATTTAAAATTAAGGGAAGTTTTACATTTTTTCCCTAATGTGTGAATGAACTAGCAGAGTAAAGTCATAATTCAATTAACTATTTAACTCAATTTTTAAAAAATTTTTTATATTATCAGGGTATAATAATTTTTTAAGAGCTCTCCATACTTTAAATTCCCATCCTTAATGAGTTCTCATTAAGAATTCATTCTCTCCTTGTTTTGATAAAAATAATTATAGTCTTTGAAAAAACTCTCTAGACTATAAGAATTTACTGTTATGCTTAAAACTTTACATGTTCAGGGTGATAATTTTTTTTAATACCAATGATATGCAGAAATAATATTCCTAAATAACTATACTCCATTGAATGATAGATGCCTTATGTACTAATATTTTCATATGTTTGACTTTCATAAAATTGTTAAAGGATGTACAATTAAAATAAAATCAAACATCTATCCTTACAATTGTACAGAAAATATTTTCAGATTCTTAACTGTATTAAATGTTATTTATTCTGTCCTAATGATATAAAACAAGTGCATCTTGTATTCAATAAAGACTTTTTCAGCATAATAAAGATGTGCAATTTGAGGTTGAACATTTCCCTTGTTGTGGAGACAATAACAAGTCTGAAATTAAATTTCAAGGAACAGTTAAGCACCAAAAAGTCAGAGCTCATTTTTGACCTACTGCCCATTTTAAGAACAAACACATTCTCTTAACAGTTCTTGCCATGTGCTGCACTGGCATTACACCCTCCAGCACTTCTAATCCTCTTAACAACCTTACATAGTCTGTATTTGTTCCATTTCACCAATGAAGCTAAGTGACTTTCCCACAATCCAATGACAATAAAACAGCTGAGTTAGGTTTAGTCTTAGGTCTAGAGCTCACACTTCTAAAAGATCGCCCTTAGCTTAAAAAAAAAAAAAAAGTTATTCATTTAAATTCCTCTCCTATAAGGAAATCCTTAAGTTTCTATCTACCTATATCAAAATCCCAAGGAAACGAAAGTGAGGATTATGTAGTCAATCTGGAGGTAAATACGGGTATTTATAAGCTCCTGGAAGTAAAAGTTCTAAAATACTTTTTCAGGAGCACATTAGAAATTCCAGTATATAAAATATCCTATCACAATGGAAATAATTGGTTAAAAAAAAAAATCCTATTATTTTACTGATTACGGAAATTCTCATAAAAAGAGACATGACTAGAACATCTTTATTATCAATAAGATATAATAGCCTTATTAGAAAGATTTATGTTCTCTAAAAAGTGAGATTTTAAAGTGAATAATAAAGGCAACACTCATCATTTTAACAGATACAACTAAACATTCAAACCTGAAAACTTTATTACATTGATTTAAATGTTCATTCCACTGAATGAACTGAAAGATGATCTGTATGCTTCCATCCTTCAAATGGCCCAACAAAATGACTGATATAAAAAGAGGTCTGGTATTTAAGGGCATTGACAGAAGCTGCTGATCTCAAACTTTTCTCTATTGACTCTTTTGTAATACACCTATTTGATGATTTGGTAACTCTAACAATGCTAGAAACATGGTGCTATTCAAAAACTATACTGAGGGTATGCACAGAGTTTCAGAGATATATGCAACCAAGCAAGGCCTCGTGGATAAAGGGTGTATTCTCCACTCTGCACACGGACGTACCTCATATTGCATAGGTTTTACTGTCTCTATTATTTGGCAGTACTTCAATGTAGGTAGCGTGGCACAGCTGATTAGGGCAGTCCCACATAAATGGCAGCGAGGTCCACGTTACAGGCCAGTTCCTTCACTTCTCCCTGGCTCTCTCAAGAAACATGTGCACTCTAAGTGCCTCTGGTAATGGTTTAGTACCTTAAAACATTACCTGAAGTGACATACTTCTGCCTTGAGAGACTTTTGGTAATAAACGAACTTATGGTAAATGTTAAGGAACACTGAAATAATTATGATTTTAATTTATCCGTTTTTTTAAGAATATTAACATAGCCACAGCAGAGGCAGAACAATTGCAAATTAATGTAAGCAGGTATAAAAGTCAATTCAAAACCAAAATACGATATTCTTATCTATCATTTTCACAGATGCAATTGAATACTGAAATGTCCTAAAAATAGCCCCCAAAATAAAACAACTAAAGGAAGACTTTAGTCAACCTTCTGGTACACATCAATGGAATACAATAGTATTACATCTCTTAAAGCCCAAAGGAACCAATTTGCCTACCTTAAATCTCACAACCTTCATGTGTGTTCCACTCATAGGGATGCCGGTAAAGTGTTAACAGAAGCACTTGTTAGAAGACTAACACATCTTAGCAAACACTTCCTGATTCAGTGTACAGCACAAATGAGCCAATAGGTACACAGAAATTTTTTGCAGTTCATTTTAAGTTCTTGGGCCTGCTAACATTTACTGATTCTACGGACTGACTCCAACTTAAAGGCACAAGAATACCTCTATCCCTGAACTCAGTCTGGAAAAAATAATGACCTCATAGAGACCAGAGGATGCTTATTAACACAATGTTCAGCAAAATGCAGAATACAAGATTCATACAACGTAAATTACTGTAATACTATGAATTAATATGTTCATTGAGCAACTAGGTTTTTGAAATATAACCACTCAAAAAATAATGACTTGGGGTGGCACCTATTGCTCAAAAGGGTAGGGTGCCGGCCCCATATGCCAGAGGTGGCAGGTTCAAACCCAGCCCTGGCCAAAAAACTGCAAAATAAATAAATAAATAAATAAATAAAATGTAAATAAAAAATGAAGATTTTTTAGTGTAAACTTAAGTCCCTTCACATCTTAACCCCTTTAAGAAGGTTCCATGAGAGAACTAAACGTACATGCTCATATATACAATGTGTGTGTCTGCACATATAGAGAATATAAAGGAAATGCAGTGCATTACATATTTTATACTAAAACGCATGAAATTTCCAAGAGAGAAATCTTATGAGCAATTCTACCCCTATTAGATTTGTTTATTTTTCCTAGGAAAACACTCTTTTCTATAATAAAAACAGAGGAAAATAGATACAGACTTTAATATAAATAACTTACTTTATCCAACACCTTTCAGGGTAGCATTAAATGGATGGAGTTTTGCCTGAATATATTTATACTGTCCTTAACTAATGAATTTCACAATTAGTAGATTGATCCTATTAGGTGAAAAAAATATACTGCTAAAATTTATCACACACAAAGTTTTTGAGTTTGAGACATTTTATAAATAGCTTTTGGTGAAGACTAAAATCAAAAGTGAACAAAAAAGTAAAAATACCATTCAACTAATTACAGTGACATCTACAAAATTAAATCACTGCTCAATAGTTTATCCTTTTAGTCTTTAAACAGAGAGGTGAATTGATAAATTTTATAAATACAGTAGAACCTCTGTTAAGTCAAGCACCCAAGGAACTATAAAAAACTGGTCAATATACAGAGGTGGTCAACACAAGGAACTAGGCCACTATACCGACACATACATGCAGTACATGTCCAGTCTATGAAAATCAGGTAAACTTAAGGAGATGATCAATGTAAGGAAGTGGACAATGTAGGGAGACGGTCAATGTAGGGACATAGTCAACTATGGAGGTACTATTATATATTCAAAATGACTTTTGCACCGAAGTGTTTTAAGTCTCAAAGGTTTGTTTCCTTTTGATATTTTTTGTTTCACACACATACCACATCACCAGAAACTGAAAATTATTCCAGTAACAGAGAAGAGAGAGTCACACTAACACATACAACGTCCGAAGATAAAACACGAGCCTACATCAATATCCAAGCAATAAATACACTATTTAGTCATCACTAATTCCAAGAACCCATCAACTAATTAATAGTAAATTACTGTATAGCAGAGAGTAGTACACAGACATTCTCAACTCAATGCATTCCATTTAGGCCATCGCTTGAGAAATCCAAATCACTATTACCTAACTTAAGAGCTGATAGCGGAGGAAAGAAGGGGAACAGAAGAGGGGAGCAAAGAAGGTAAGTAAAAAGGCAGGAAAATAGGTATATCATCAGATTTAGGACTCCTTGACTTCTGCTGGAATTACTGAAAATACATAATCTTTTTTTTTCTGTTTACCAAAATCTTATATAATAATATATGCCATTTCCCTGTTTGAATACTCAACTGATTCCCAAAGTAAAAAAAATTGCCTAAAAAGTATGAATTGGCTTGATATAGTGAACAGAAACAGTGATAACTCGAAAGAGTAACTGTCCTGTTCCTCGAAGAATTTTCAAATACATTCAAATACAAAAGGAAGTCAATTTTTACAATAAAGTAATTCTTCAATTACATAAATCACGCTGATTTTGAAGTTCTTAGACTTGATTTCTTCACTTATAAGAATCTTATTTTCATGCACAGTGCCTTCAAAGAGGAAGAAATATGAATTCGGTAATCTCCAATGTCTCCCACTTCAAAGGTATTAAAAGATATCTTTAGAATCTTAGAAGATAATAATAAAACAGATTTCTTGATTACAGATTACATAATATAGGAAGTATTTTTTACACTTTCACTTCATTATTCAATACAGGAAAACAACTACCTCTGTTATTGGGAGAATAGTGTTTCCCCCAAATTCCTATGCTATAGACCAAATACTCTGCTGTGACAAGACAGAGCCTATAATAAAGAGGTAAGAAAGGCTAAGAGAAGTCACATGGTTGGGGCCCAAATCCAATGGAACTGGTGTACTTAAGGAAAGAGGAAGAAAACCAAGGCTCACTTGCTGTGTGCACAGAGAGGAAAAGCCACATGAGGACACAGCAAGAAGGCATGCCTGAGAGACCCCTCACCAGAAATCAAATTTGCCAACATCTTAATCGTGAACCTCCAGCCTCCAGAACTGTGAACTTAAAATAAATGTCTAGTTTAAGCCAGTCAGCCTCTGGTATTTTGTTAGAGCAGCCCAAACAAACTAATACAACCCCTAAGGATATCTGAGGTAGTTTTACTCTACTAATAGTCCACCTGAATGAGTAACCAATAGCTACAAAGCTGTTCCATTCAAAGAGAGAAGAGCTTAGAACAATTTCAAAGTTATTTCCCCAAAACAGTTTTATATACATGTGTTAACAAATGGAAGTCATTTTTAAAAAACAGCATTAGGCTTTGAATCATAAGAGATAATACTATGTTCTTCTGAATTCTGAGAGTACAAGGGGACAATGTCAACAGAGATGCTCTCAAGGAATCTAAATTGATTAAACCTTCATTGGAGAGCAGTGACACAAAGATCTTGAAATAGAAATGCCAGCTCCTTCTGAAACCAAATAGCATTTGCTCTAGGACACAAAAAAAAAAAAAAAAAAAAAAAAATTAATTGGCACCTTACCTCAAAATTATCTAAGATTTGATTTTTTTTTTTTAGCAACTTGTTGCTGACTAACCTCATTAATATTTAGAGTGAAGGCCAACCAGTATATTCACTCTTCACCATCATTCTGTCTTTGGGACTTCCAAATTCTCTATGGCAAAAAGTGAATTATTGGAACACAGAGGAGCTAACATTTCTACAGGATTCACCCTCTCTCTCAATGGCAAGGATAAAGCCAATTTCAATTTCCAGAAGAACTACAGAAGAAAGCATCAGTTCTTATGCATTCAGGACAATTTTCTTTAAACCCTTTGGGGGGGGTTTACATATAAATACACAAACACATTCTAGATACATACACTGTTAGGTGTCAATCAAAGGTATTTTATAGAAAGAATATCAAGATCTTGAACTCTGATCACATTTTTCTTTTTCTTTTTTAAACTACCATTTCTTAGGTGCTTCTTCGTGCCAGGAACTGTGACAGAATTACTTTATTTAATTCTCACACTCCTAAGACATAGAGAGCATTATCCTCACACTAAAATGGTAAGACAAAATTTCAGAAAGGTCAAATTATCAACCAAATTATTTTATTTAAAAAACGCCAGTCAGGCACAAGACCTTACATCTACAATTATAGCACTTTGGGAGGCCAAGGTAGAAGGATCTCATGAGCCCAGAAGTTCCAGCACAGCCTGGGCAACAGAGAAACAAACAAAAATCTTAGCTAAGCACAGTAGTGTGAGTTTGTAGTCACAGCCACTCAGGAGTCTGAAGCAGAGCCCATTAAGCCCAGGAGTTTGAAGTTGCAATGAGGTATGATGATGCTACTGCACTCTAACTCCAGCAACAGAGTGAGAGACCCTATCTCAAAAATAAATACATAAATAAATAAAAATAAAAGAGGCCCAAAGTAGGATTTCTCTGAACCCAAAACTTATGCTTAGCTATACTGTCTTACCTTCTAACCTTATATCATATATATATTTAAAAAAAAAAATTACACAGAAGTCTAAACCAAAATCCTTCCCCCCGTCTTAAAGAACTATAAACTATCAAAGCATTGTCTGTATACTATAGATCTCTAAATCATCTTAATCCACTCAGCTCTGGCAACAATGTTTTTCAATACCTATGAGATTAATCAAATCAATATCGGCTGTGGAGTTCTATGTACTAGTAATTTCCTAGAAGACTTAGGAGAAAATAATGTAAAAGTTACAGTATATGAACATGACATCTGATGGAATACCTCAGAAAACTCCTGGAATACATTTTTAAGCTCTTTGCAGTGTCTGCATTCTTAATTTCTAGAATGATTCTTAAAATTAAACTTAAGTAAACAAAGGCATTTGACCACCATTATATCCAGTAAAATTATCATATTAGTAATGGAAAAAGCAAAGCACTCACTTCCTCATTCTCTTCCTCTGATATAATAACATCTGTCAAAGTTCTGTGACCTATTGTACATAGGTAAGAAATTATTATGAGCATCATATTTCCCTTCTCTAATTCTATATGCAAACTGCAGAGGATCTAGTCTGCAGAATTTTCATTCATTTTAAAACTACTTCTAAAACAATAATGTAAATCTATACTCTACATTATAAACTTTCCCCTAAATGTTAGAAAAAGATCTAAGATTCAAAACATCATGAATCTCTTGAATTATATCAACTCCTTATTCCTTAAAACTTGTCACAGACAGTGTTTCATGCAATAACAAAAGGATTCACAGTCAAATAATTTTACATTAAACAGATTCATTCACTGCAGGACTTTCCAGGATCTTTAACATACTAAGTGCACTCTCCCTCTCTGAAAAACCAGCAAATGGTATTTTGCAGATATTGTAGTTAAAATATGTGTATGCACTATCATCCTTTCCCTACCATGCTCCTCTCACATGGCCACACCACACCTCATCACACAGGCTTGACTGTGTGACAGGCTTAGGCCAATGAAATATGAGAGGTAGCAACACCTGCCACTTCCAAGTAGCCATGTTACATGTTAACAGCCATGCCATGGTCCCATTACTCTCTTCTCCTTCCACCATAAGACTTGTACATCTCAGCAAGGCTGCTCCTTCAGCTTTGGTCCAGGAACAAAGAGGATATGGAGCAGAGAGGCAGCAGACTCATCAGGGACATGAACATAAATTGCCACAAACCACTAAGATTTGGGGATTCTTCTGGTATGAAATGTAACTTTGCTTAAGCCAGTTGATATGTTTCCCAGATTTATTGAACTCTAATATGCTTTTGCCAAGTAACATCTTCCAGGATTTGTTTCCTAAATTACTCCCGTTTTGTAGGGCATCTTTTCTATTTCTTAGTTAATACTGTATGGAAGATGAGCATATATATAAGCTAGAATTGTGCAGTCTTAGCCATCTTCAGTTAAGCTTTCATATTAACTTCTATCAGCAATTTTAATTTCTGCTTATAGTCAAAATATATTTTATTGCAATAATCTGATTAACATATAGAAATCACAGACCAGATGGCTACTTAGTGAAGCCAGCTATACTAATACTGGTTGAAGATGTAATTTTTCTGAAAAGGTCAGATAAAGTATCCTGCTTTACTTTCTATATATGTACTCACATTTAACAAACTCTGAATACTGCCACAAATTTAATTTTCTTTAAACCTTACAGTAATTAACTCTTTTGGATTAGCAATTGAGAATATATTTGAAATTAAACATCCAATTTTGAATATTCCATAGTCTATTCTGCCGACTTAGTAAAACCATAATTAACTGTATTCTGACTAGCATTCTTTTTTTTTTTTTTATTAAATCATAGCCGTGTACATTAATGCAATCATGGGGTACAATGTGCTGGTTTAAAATACAATTTGAAATATTTTCATCAAACTGGGTTAACATAGCCTTCATGGCATTTTCTTAGCTATTGTGTTAAGACATTTATATTCTGCATTTAGTAAATTTCACATGTACCCTTGGAAGATGCACCGTAGGTATGGTCCCATCAATTATCCTCCCTCCACCCATCCTCCCCACTCACCTCCCCTCCTCTCCCACTCTCCTTTCTCCATATTCTAGGGCTATAACTGGGAAAGCTATAACTTGGTTTCATAGTAGGGCTGAGTACATTGGATACTTTTTCTTCTATTCTTGAGATACTTTGCTAAGAAGAATATGTTCCAACCTGACTACCATTCTTAAATCTAGATTTTGTATTTGTTAACAAGTATGCCATAAGGCTTAAAGTACAGAACAGCAAAGAGGAAAAATAACTAAAACCCAATCTTCTCATTGGCATTAAGATTTTGTTGATATTTACATATCCTATAGTAAATACACATTCAAGTTAATTGTATACATTTTACTATGTGTACAATCCTAGACAATGACAATCAGGAGAATGGTTCAAAGGCCTTATATTTATGCTCACATCATAAAAGCAACATTTAGTCATATACTTACTAAAAGAAGAAAGGAGATGGAGATATTCTAGATAGATTTAATAGGCTAACAAGGAAACATACTTAAAACAGGAAAGATTTCAGATTAATTTTTAACTAATTGAAAGTAAAATTAAAGAGTAAGTTCCCTTCTTGAAAACTTGCAACTGGACAATATGTACCATAAATCTTATAAATTATCAGTTCGCTGTAATCAGACAATAGTAAAGCAAGCATACATTTTATTCTCAGACTCGGAAAACTCTATGCATTTAAGTAACCATTATTAAAATTAATTTTTAAATGTTATTATCGTATTTTAAAAGTTAAGTTTCCTAAAGGAATACCTTTGAAAATAACTTCCATACAAAAGAATAGTCACAGTATCTCAGAGTTTCACAGGCTGATATTACTTTGTTACACGTATATATTTTAAAATCTCAACTTTTTCTTCATTGTGTGGTTTTTACTATTTAAAGTGATTTCACAATACAGTCACACATCTCTCTACTATTTTTAATAGGTAAAATAAATTCCATAATGCTTTGATACTGATTTTTTTTTTCAATTAAGGCTACTAGATATATACAATAACTTGGGGGAATTGAGCAACTTAATACTTATTTAGGTATGGGACCTCTAACTATCTGGGACTTCAATAAACTGACTTTTACCAAGACCTAGTACTGAGGAGAAACAAACCAGAGATTTTGAAACAGTTAATCTTTTTAAAATTCATGATTTTAAAAGAAACTTTAACTTACTTGACAATGAAGATTAAATTGTCACTTTTAAAAAGTAATAAAATTGATAAAAAAAATATATATATATACAACTGTCACACTTCCTCGGTCAATATGGAAGGTGAATCCATCAGATGGGAGAGAGTTGAGACCAGCTTGGATAGTACATAGCTCTTGACTGCCTCACTGTTTCCAAGGTAAGTAAGTAAGATGCACCTTCAGTGCAGCTCTTACCAATCAAGCCAAGACTTTCCATTGTGAGCTCAATGGAACATCAGAACTTCCAGCTTCTGTGATGCAGCAGGATTCTGTGAAAGACCCATAGGAAAGCAGTTATTATAAAATGGTGAGCCAGGAAGGCCTTTAAAATAAGGCTGACACTCATTCTCCTTTAACAAAATAACCCTTAAAAATTGAATTAACACCCTAAACAGTCAACATCAGCCAAATATCCCTATGCTAATACTATTTAGAGAAAGCAGCCTGAAGTGTTTATTGTCAGCTTTAACAAAAAGATAGTCACTAAAATTATTCAACATGAATTCTAAGACTTAAGTTCATAGCCTAAGAATTAACGATAGGCAATCATTTCTTGGCCTTCTGCACTAAAATCAAGCACAGAATCACAGGCAAATCCCATATGAAACACGGGGTTCACTGACTAAAGTTAGTTTAAATAACTGGCCCAATTCAACTAGATAAATTGTGATTCAGATATTAATCTCTTACGATTTATCTTTTAAATGTTTTGAAGATAATGAATGAAGCAAGGTAATAAAAACAAGAAAGCAGCCTAAGGTGAGGGGGTAACAAAAAAATTTTATAACAACAAAGGATGAAGTAAGCTCAAAATTAGAAGGGGGAACATGCTAATCAATGGAACATTTCACATTCACAACACTGCAAATATAAAAATAGTATACTCCCATTAAATCCCATCATTTTTAAGAATTAAAAAGTTATTTTGTTTTCTTTATGAGATTCATTTGGTTTCTATGTTGCTTCAGTGGTAAAACTAAATGCATACTCAAGTATAAGAGACAATTTCCTGCCCCCGACAGATTATGAGAATATATATCTTTACAATCTGTAAACTACACACTGTAGAAATTGGATATAACTTATTGGCTTACAGCTCTATCAGTGCTTTCATTTTATGGCTTTGCTCAAGTTTTTTTTTTTTTTTTTCCCTAATCAGCCACAATATGGAAGATTTGGCTCTCCACATGAAATATCAAAAATGTGTAATGATTCATTTGAGTAATCCTATCTAGAATTAGATGATTCAGTTGTCACTCAGTGCTATTAATGAAAACAAAAGCTGGAAAGTATGAATAAAATATTAAATGGTCTCATGTGGCTTCACACAAGATACTACTCAATCATCCCTATTTTTGAAAACAAGGATATGGATGAAAGAGTAAATCCAGTTCTTAAAGAAAACTACAAAGGACACATATGAATACTTTTAAATTAAATGCCCACACTTTTGCTACACTTTATGAAGGAAGCATATAATTCCAAATACTGATGAAAATAAATAGTATAAAAGTCTTGTTCTTAATTATCATAAAGTAGGCAATCAATATTAAAAATATTCTTTTTAAAAGCTCTCACATACTATCTCATATTTACATACTTTTTCTTCATATAAATACACAACAGCATATAGAACCATTAAAATAAGTATTGTAAAATAAATGAATAAAAATCATAAAGTAAATCACTGAAAATAAGTAGCACATAAATTAATCAGTATAATTTGTACTGACAAAATTGGAAGAGGAAGATATACCATTAATTTTAATGCTGCAGGTTTAATTCTTAATTTAGTTTAAAGATTTGTTTATTCTTTAAAAAGTGAGTACAAGCTATCTGTAATAAAATATCCTATATATCCCATATACAGAAGTTCTCTTAGGAACTCAAAGATAAACTCTTACTCATCTTCAAGTAACCTTAGAGATTTATTGTTATATTTGGTTATATACCAAAAGTGGGCCATGATTATACTTCATTTTGATTACTATCCAATACTTTATTACTTGTGATGCAACTATCTATGGATAAAGTAGGGGAGGGTGAGAAAAGAGATTGGCTATGTTGTAGCCAATATGGGTTTTAAAACACTCTTAAGATGACAAAGAAATCATAGTAGACTTATGCAGCCAGGGAATCAGTCGCAGAGTAGATGTCACTTTCCAGGCTAAAGGTCTTGCCTGAGATGAATTTGAGTTTTCTTTTTTTTTTTTTGAGACAGAGCTTCATTATGTTGCTTCTTGGTAGAGTGCAATGACATCACAGCTCACAGCAACCTCAAACTCTTGGGCTTAAGCGATTCTCTTGCCTCAGCCTCCCAAGTAGCTGGGAGTACAGGCGCCTGCTACAATACCTGCATATTTTTTTGCTGTAATTGTCACTGTTGTTTGGCAGGCCCGGGCTGGGTTCAAACCCGCCAGCTCAGGTGTGTGTGGCTGGCACCCTAGCCGCTGAGCTATAGGTGCCTAGCCAAAGTCAAACTTAGAAACCAGATTTTCTCTGTTTATTACAAATGGCCATTATTATAAGTAGCTTCAGAAAAGCAGTTTCAACAAAAACTGTTCTCATTTAAATCATAAGTATTTCAGAAAATATATTGACTTGATGCAAGAAATAGGTGGCTATGTGAGGTGTCCTGAAACGTAGGTGTACCATCAGGGGAAATGCCCCAAGTGTGATGAGAACCTTGTACGGTGGTGACTTTAATGGGCTCTTAGACCACAGCCTGAGCAGGTTTCATCTGAGCCACTCAGTGCCTGGCTGTGTTTTCTGGGTTCCACTACAGCTTCCTCTCAACCCCACTCACCCTGCCCCCCCTAGCGCCTTGGATTCTTGACTCCCCATGATTAGTTCTGACAGCTTCATCAAGCCCTTATTTTCCCCTTGTCAAGGTCTCGACACTGCTCCCCACAGTCCTAACAGGATTCCCTCTGAGATACTTCATCATGGCATGTGCAAAAGTCATCTTTTATTATAAATACCTAATACTCTCTTCTAACCACAAGTAGGGCATCTGACTGGGCATCTGACAACCCTATCTCAAGTGGCCTAAGCAACCAATGAAACATCCCAAAGCAACTGGCTTTCTGGTACAACTCACGCATTACCTCTTGAGATGCTAACTTTTGAAATACTTATTATACTAAAAAAGGTGAGGTGCCACTTCTTACAATGAGGCAGACTCCCGATTAGTATTGATGTCTAGTATAGATTCAAAGGCATATCATGGCAAAATCCCTTTCTATGCCAAAACTGCATGGTCAGTGCATAAGGGACTCCAAGGTAACCCTGCTGCCCATTTACATGGAAGGATATTTAATCCCCATGAATGACTGCTTTTCTAATGTTTTCATCAATTCTCTGGTTAATACACTGAGCTTTAACTAACTCATTTTCATACATACCCTTAATTCAATCAAGCTCAATAAAAGTCATTCTGGACTGTAGTATTTGCTAAGGAACAATTAACATTCAAATGGGTAAAAAACTGCTGGGCATGATACAATCCATGGTTATAGATGCCTCCCCATTTAAGAATAAGAACAGTAACAAAATAGCCAAACTGCTAGGAAAGGAAATATATCTTTTTCCTTAACCTCCTGAAAACAGAATACACCTTTTACACCTGAAAAAAAAGGAGGGTACCAGAGAAAACAAATTTTTTAATTATTACTTTCAATTACATTTATGCTTTGGTAGACACTGCATTTCTAGATTAAGAGTCAGCGTGACCTCTAAAAGCCAAAACAAGGCCAGGTCACAAACTCTCCCACTAAATTTTCCACTGACTTTCTCCACTTCCCCAGCAACATGTACTGTATTCCACTTTCCACTGTAAAATGCAGGTTTTATTACAAGATTTTTCCTGTTTAAAAACTACTTCATTTCTACATTAGTACAATTCTTATTTTCTCCTCAATTCACTCTTTCACATACATCATGTTTATAAAGGAACTTAAATACGAGCTCCAAGTTTATAGTTCTGTGTAATTTAATGCAGTGATGTTTGCAGTCAAAAATTCCTATTGATTTAACTAAAGCTTTCTGTCCTGTGCATGCATAAGGTTTTTCCTCTACTACTCTATATATTCTGTTAACCTCCTCAATAGTGTCATCAGATATATTGTGATATATTACAGTATTAAAAATGATGCTGTTATACCAACTATTGAGCAATTTTGGCCAATGACTTCCATGCTTAAGTCAGTGTTGCCTGCCACAGGCCAAAGGTTTAGAAATAATAAAATCATTTGATGAAATAAAATATCTTCATATAGAGAAAGATAACTGGAGGAAAATACACACATGCACATATACATGACAGCATAAAGCATGAATAAGGACCACACTTTTGTTAAGATTGCCTACCTGTCCCTGTCTATTTTATAGCTAAGGCTTAAGCCACAGCTATTTCACCAGCATTTCTGGCCAGGCACCAATCTTTAACTGAAATTACAAGTGTCAGCTACACTGAAAATGGAAATCTCTTCAAAGGAAATGCAAATCTGAATTACCTCTTTATCACCTTCCCACCTCCACCTTTGCATTTCCTCATGATCCAGAGCTTTTCAATTAAGAAACATTAAATATAGTAATACAGGTGAACATGTTTAAAGTGTTCCCTAGATATTCAGCAGTAAACCAAAGTAACTAAGTAATTACAGATTTTTCCATTTCTTTGGACTTTACAAAAAGGTTTCAAAAAACACTAGGTAGCAGAAACAGAAAATCCTAGCATTCGTTGTTTATGGGTCACTTATACACAGGAAAGACCTGCAAATCCCCTACCCTTCAGTACTCAATATTGCACCTATATGTCAAGGGAACAAAAATGCAAATGATGTAACCTTTTATTGCTTAAGAAATTAATGACCTACTATGTATTAACACTACAAAAAGTAATAGAGTCGGCGATTTCATAAAGCTGATGATCTACTTGGCTAATCACATACACACAAGAAGTCACATAATAACTGAATAAGATACAATGTGAAAATGCTAAGCAAAGAATTCAGACAAAGTTAGAATATACAAGGGCATATTTACACAGGAGATGAACAAAACTGGAATCAGAAGCACCTACAGCAGTTTGGGATACAGAGATAGAATAGGGGAGGGTGTTACAAGCACAAGATGAGCAAAGGCTCAATACCAAGGGCAAGCATGGCTTGCTGGAACAACAGGAAGCATTGGGGGAAGATCTGGCTGGAGCACAGAGTTCACATCTGCAAAACGGGACATAAAATGCAGACAAATGAGAAAGCAAGATGATCACCCTATTTTCTCTTCATAGTTTCCTAAATAGCACAGTTAAGGGTACCAAAACAGTGCTATGCTAAGCATACTGGCCTTAGGGTTTACTACCCTGCAACTGTGGGCCAATTCCTAGCCTCTCTGAACTTCTATTTCTTAACTACAAATATGGAATAGAAATCCCTACAGCTTTAAAGGTCACTTTGAGAATTATTAGAAGGTATTATAAATGCAAAATGTTTTGCATGCAGTTGGTGCTTAATAAATGTTGGTCATCTCTAATATCAGAGATAAAACTAAGTGGTAGAGATGTACTGATAAAGCTATGCTGTGAGCACGCTGAAGTTTACCGTGAATATTCTCAGTATTTGGATGCTGAGTGAATGACTACTTTTCTCAAACGGTCACTACATTTTTTTGTTGTTGTTGTTGCAGTTTTTGGCCAGGGCTGGGTTTGAACCCACCTCTGGCATATGGGGCCAGCGCCCTACTCCTTTGAGCCACAGGCACCGTCCTACAGATATATTTTAGTTAGGTGGCTTTAACATATGTTTAGTTTTAATAGTATGAGCACTTTTTACCCTTCCAAGTTCAACATATAGTAGCTGATTTGATAATATTGATGTCTTCTTATAATGATCATTTGACATAAGACTGTTGCCTCATGAATTGTGGTAGAACTATGAATTTCTGCAATTTCCATAAGCAGAGGTGGAAAATGAGTAAGCATTATTAGTCCAGTCTGATGGCTTGGCAGGAAGGCACTGAATACCTCTTTTATACTACTGTGAACTATATAAATGTAACCTTCTCCGGCAGAGGAAATTGCACATTTAAGGGAGAAGGAGTTTCACTTCTAGAAAGAGTATAAAAACACACTTGCCAGCACCTACATCAGGAATAACAACAGGGAAGCCCCAGGATCTTTGGAACGATTCATTAGCTTATCAAGCCACTGAGCACTAAGTTGGAAAATAAACGGAATAATCCTAGCCCCATGAGTTAGATGTTGGGTTAGTGCAAGTAAACCCTGACCTTCGCCTTCAGGAAGAGGTGCTTGAATGAAACCCACCAGAGAACTTTGAGACCACCTTGTCGTCTTCTGAACCAACAAAATGTTCCCTTGGCTGCTTTCATATTAGTAATAATTTGCAACATATAGAAATTACATTCTTATTTAGTCTAAAGTCACTAGATTAAAAAGTCATAATTTTAAATGGAAAATATTCTGTTCTAAGAGGTAAGGACACTGGTCTTTTTCTCCCTTTATAATTATGTTAAATTATGCAAAGACAATATTTTAAAAAATACAAACTTGAAAAAAAATATATAAACTTGTAAGTATAATTTATAATTTTGTAACTTTTTTTTTTAAATTTTTTGAGACAGAGTCTCACTCTGTTGTCTTGTGGGTAGAGTACCATGGTATAATAGCCCACAGCAACCTCAAATTCTTGGGCTCAAGTGATCCTCTTGCCTCAGCCACCCAAGTAGCTGGGACTAGAGGTACATACAATGCCAGGCTAGTTTTTCTATTTTTAGTAAAGACAGGGTCTCACTCTTGCTCTGGCTGGTCTGGAATAGGTATGAACCACCATACCCAGCACTGTAATGGTAATAGCATATTTTAATTACAAATTAGATTACTTTTTAAAAAACAAACAAACAAATATATTATCCAAAAAGAATAGCTGTCTCTTTCAGGTGTATCTAATGTATTTCCAGTAAATAGCTTACCAGCAGAAAGACTTGTTCTAGAAACATTAATTGCAAGAATATTCTGGATATGAAGAAACAAAGGAGTTTGTCACAAGTACCCTATGATAATTACAAATATACTCCCTTTCGAAGTTATTTATTCACAAAGCCAGTTATTCTTGGGACAATAATGCAACATTGTAATTAGTCATTTTAAATCAAAAAGTGCAAAAAAAACAAAACCCCAGAACTTTTCGGTAGGGGCCAAAAGGGAAGCTAGTCACACTTCGATAGCTGAAACCAAGTGAGACCCAGAAAGTTTAAGTAACTGAACAAAAGGTCATCAGCTGATTTAGACTGAATTATGACAATACCCCAGCTCTTCATAGTGTTTTTATCATTCACTCCACAACGCTACTCTTATAGGATTTTATGTTATTCCCATTAGACATCCTGTGAAATTGTGGGATGACAGAATATTGGTGGCAAAAGAGTACTTAAAGCTACTCAGTTAAACTCTTGGACCACAAAGCAAGACAGAAGCAGAGGGAGGCTGTACCTCAGCCCTCCTGCCATGGTCAACACACTTGCCCTGATACCACCCTGTTCTGGAATATGATCAATCAGTCTGATCTGCAATTTGCCATCAACAGAACAGCTCTAGACCAGATTTCATTACATCCCTAGTCTTCCTGTGGTCCAGCAAAATTCAACTGGAAAAATATCATTAAGAAAGGGCCTCACTATGGATTAACAAGCTTATGGTACATGTATACCAAAAAGATGGAGACTTTGCATCTTTTGTATTAACCTGGATGGAGCCAAAACACATTCTTCTCAGTAAAGTTATCATAAGAATGGAGAAGCAAGAATCCAGTGTACTCAATTCTAATATGAAGACAGTATACAATCTAATGCACATCCATGTAAGAGAAAAACTCCAATTTTTTTTAAAAGGGCTTTACTTTTTACTGTCAGAAGTCAGAGTATGTTTCTTAGCTCTAGAACACCTTCCCCTATCTGGTCTGAAGACAAAGAAAGGCACCTTATAGCTGTAACATTGAGCATGTAAAATATTTGTGTTTCTAAATATTCCTGTAAGTACGCTGGAGTAAAAGGTTAATGTCAGTTATATGTACGTATGGATGGGGCGTATATAGGAATTCTTTGTACTTTCCATTCAATTTTTCTGTGAACCTAAAACTTGTCTAAAAAAAAGTCTATTAATTTTTTTGAAAAAGTTAATGTCAACTTACTTCATTCTAACAATATTAAAATTATATCCTGATGGAGAATGACAAGCCAATGCCAGCTGAGACCACATGAACAGTAATTCTCTCTTAAATGCTCACCCACTAGCAATACCTAGTACCAATTAAAATCACATCCCTATTATAGTAAGTACATGCTCTACAATAACCACCTCTGTACAGCACAAATGCTCTACTAGTAATTAATCCTCAGAAAATGCCCTCTGCTTTAGTGGCTGCTGCTCCTATGGCAGTCAATACTTAAAGTAATATAAAACACTTAAGCCAATTCAAAATATCAAAGAAAATATTCTCTTAAGTATTTCCATTGGCAGACATAAAGTTTGCCCTTTATCACTAATTCCCGTGTAGTGACCCACAGAAATCAGTGTTATACTACCCCAGGGGCCATCAATTACAAGGACTACAAGGTAAATGGTGAAAGGCCAATCCTGAAGAAGCCCATAATAGCCATGGTTCTTAAGACAGCAAATAAGCATTTTGAAATTTTAACTTCTTATATAACTAACAAAATGAGATTTTGTCACCTTTCAAGTTAAAAAGGAAAGTCACTAGAGAAACCTTATCTAAATGGGAGAATAGCTACCAAAGTATATTTTCTATACTGGCTTCTTAAGCAGAAATTCATAAACATGTAATGTTTATATTTATTTATATGTACATGATATATATATACATATACACACACATACATATACATATACATGTATGTGTGTATGTATATATATAAATGTTCAAGCATACATCCCCCCATTTCTTGGTAAAAGCACTTAGATTTTGGGGAAAATACTCTATGTACCTTGAGTAGGGACTGACCTAATTCTACCCAAGCTTCAGGGATAGAAATATGACCCAGGCTTAGCCAATCAGCTTATTCCATCTTCCTGAATACTGCAGCTGGGTGATGAATGGGCATGAAACCTGAATCATGGCACAGCATGCAAAATAAATAACAGATATGTTACGCTATATTACTGCCAGTGCCTAAAGGGAGAGGAGAAAACAAAGAATAGTCTAGGGTTTTGTTGAAATAAGAGAAAAAGAAGATGAAAGTACTGGACCACATATATACTTCCTGAAAAGAAATGAAAGGAAATACTGATTGATTTTACTGTTTCAAATCCAAATTTCAACAAATTTATTCAAAAATTTTCACACATCATAATATTCAGAAAGTCAAGATGTTTAGTTTTTAAATCTCTACTCTTGTTACACCATTTTCTTCATCAATTTATATTTTCTATAAAGAAAAGTTTCAGGTTTCCATAAAAACACACACAAAAAAAACTGGTAAATGTTAACTGGACTTTAAAAAAAATTCTAAGGGTATTTTCAACAACTTAAAATCTGCTGTGTATGGTGGTTTACTTAAGTGGACAGTAGCACATAATTCACTCTCTGTGCAAGGGTAAGACCTGAAATTACTTTTTTTGTAGATTTAGAAGAAGGAAAACAAAACAAAACAAAAACATGAAATATTTGGGAATACAGTGTTTCCTTCAATGAATTACCACATACATCTTAGAAAAAATATAAACAATTTTTGAAGAATTAAAACAAAGTATGTTGACATCAAAACTATTCTGAATAAATTTTTTAAATATAATTGTTGCAGCCTGCATATACAGCGTTTGGGTTACAGTTATAAAGAACCAAAGAGTTGAGTATCGTATAATACATATGATAATGACTTTCTTCACCAACTCCCTCATGTCAACTTTACTTGACTAGGGTCTCTTTCATAAAAGTTGAACATAATATATGTGATGTGGTTACACAGGAACATCCACACTCAACCCAATACCCCAAGCTTCAAGCTACTCAACCTTATAGTGACTCAAGATTCCAGATAGAGAATTGGCTATAATTTAAAAGCAACAACACAAGCACATGTTTCTTTCTTTGGTGGTAAGGTGGATACAAAGAAAGGAATTTCATTAAATGTAAATTCAGACCTAGGATTTATTTGCAAACATTAGCTCTAACAACAAGGCTTTTATAGCATTCTGGATGTTGCTTTGATAATATAACTAAAACTGAACTTCAATTATTCTGCTTTGGTATTGAGCAGTGACGGGAATAGTAATGCACCTTGGATTACAATTCTAGCATGTGATTCATAGCCTTCATGAATCCAGTCAGCATCAAGAGTTCCATATAATGAATTTTTGGGAATCTTCACAAAACAGAGTGATCTAAGATATAAACTTGAATAGGCTTGAAATTCAAGTCTATTTGTTTATAGTAAAACCTACAATACAGTTAAACAAGGTTAACAAAATAATTTGTATTAACCAATTACATCCCCCTTTTTCCTGTAATCATTCCTCCCTCCAAACCAACCATTTTAACAGGCTCACTATTTTGTATGTGTGCTGATTTTAGAAAGAACTGAGAATGGTACATCAGATAACAGAGGTAGAAAGGATAGATACTGTTAAGAGGAAAATTCTATGTTTCTCTTTTGAAGTTCTAGCATAAGAACTCAAATAATGCATAATAACAGACACATGTCTAAGTAAAAAATCTCCAAATGTGGAGTTACAAAAGTAGGTAAAACATTCGAACACAGATTAAGAGATCTGTTGGGTATCACCTATAGCCTAAATGTAGTATTATAGCATCAAGTAGAATGAATAAAAGTTCAAAAGCAGAGAATAGAGGATGTCTACCTTTACTAAAATGCATGTAAAATGACATAGTGTAATATGAGTCTACATTGTGATGTAGCCAAAAGTAAGTCGAACTTGGGAGAAATAACTGTCCAGACAGAAGAGACGAAAGCCCACTCTCTCTGGTGTTATCTATCTGCATCAGGTAAGACCATAAAAAACTCAAAGTGCCTCTAGACCAGACCATTTAGAGACTATGGAGAAAGATTAAGCAACCTTGTTGGGGGCAAAATTATTGAAGTAAATGAAAATCCTAGTTTAGAAAATAAGTTCTGTTTTCACATACTTTTAGGGTCTCATAAGGAAGACATATCACACATAATTTGTATGGTGGTTTCAGAGTTTAAAAACAGAATCAATCAGCAGATGCTCTAGGAGGCAGTTTGGGAGCTGGGGGGGTCAATATGAGGAAACACTTTCTTCTAACCATCAGATCTGTCCAAAATGAAGTGAGTTCCTATGGGATATCTGCGCAGGGCACTGAGGCCTCAGAGTCTACAATCCTAACATTTTAAGATTCTCTAGCTTTCTGAAAACAAAGCAAATGAAAGCTGGAAGCCATGAGGCCTGGAATCCAGCAGGCCTGACAGCCATGATAACCGACCAAAGCTCTGTCCCTCTAGTGTGTGCCAAATGTGCTAGTGAAGTAATATATCAAAGCAAAGTTCAAGTTATTTGCATTTTAAACCACAATTAATATTAGTATTAATATCAAATTGTTCAAGTAACTAATCATATGCTAATTTCTAATTAAGACAGTACAGGACTTTTCATATAATAAAAAAATTAAATAAAAATATAATTCAATTATCACATACTAAGCTTTGCTCATATTGTCACACTGAATTAAAATTGTATTAATATAAGAAATTCAAAATAAATAGTACTATTTTCTATTATAACATTTTCATAGAACAGTTCTTTAAAATTCAAAGCATTTATTAACATTCAAAACTATCAAAAATTATTATACTAATTGGTTTAATAAGACTGCCTCCTTTTATATATTGAGAGCCACAAACAGATAATAGTTATAGTCATCAACTGTACAAATAAGAAAAAAAAAATCTCGACAGTACAAATTATCAGATTGGTGAACCATTCAACCACAAAGGTCCCTATGTGTTTGAGTTTTATTTTGGCTTTTTGTTTTTTGGGTTTTTTGTAAATCAGTGTTTTATGAACATCCCAAAAGAACAGTCAGCTAATTGTAAAAGAGCAAAAGATCTGTCAGATACATTTAATGAGGGATGTTATTTTCAAATTTATATCTTACAGACTTAGGTCCATATTTGTTATTCCATTATCTTATGAAACTTGCCTTTCAGCATATTCTTATCTGAACTTACAGGGTAGAGAATGCACCCCAGGACTGAAGATCATGAGGTTAATTTCGTGGTAGAATTAGCATACCACATAACTGACTTCCTGAAGGAGTCTGCCATTTTTCCCTTGCCAGGAGACATTCCCTTTCAGTTAAAATTCCACTGTACAGATAACTGCTTTGATACTGAGTGAGCTCTTTTCGTAACCACACATTTCAGTGTATGAACCCTTCTCTGAAGCTTATCCTAAACATAAATAAAAGCAAACCAACAAAACAAATTCCCATAACCCTGACTTTATAACTTACGTTTCCTCTATAAAAATTAACTTCAAATAAATTATAAGTAGGCACACTTAGACATTTCTAAAAACTGCAAGACACTCATAAACAAGTAGAAACAAGCATATCTAACATTCCAAAGGAGGTTCCCACTAGGATCTCAAATAGGAACCTGTTACCCAACTCCTGGTTTCTAGTGCTAAGTGCAGGCAACTGGATTAAGTATTTTGAAAACTATTTTCCATTCAGTTTAAAATATATTCTCCTTCCGTAAATATTATACATTTTCTTAAAAGGATATATAAAATTTTAAATATATCAAATTTAAAGTAACTATTATTTACATTTCTTATGGTTAAAAGTAAAATAAATTTTCCATTTCTTAGATACAGGTCAGAAAGTTAGCAACACCAGAGAAGTTAAAGAGTCCTTGGTGGGAAAAGAAAATTGTTTTAGGACTGAAACAGCACAGGTTGCCATGGATAATCCACAAACAGAACAATGCAAGCACTGGTAATACAATTATGAGACCCTCCACAAAAAGGCAATGTCTTTAAAAAACAGACCCCCCAAACTTGTATAAAGTTATCAGTTTTTTCTTTTTAGTTTTTTTTAAACTAATGCTAAGCAAAGAGAATGATTTTAACCCAAACATTTGAGAATAAAACATACTATGTATCAAATACCCAAAAAAAAAAAAAAATGCTTGGTTACCAAGTCTTCTATATTCCCTAAACCAGAAGATTTATTTGACACTTTTAGTTTTTTTCCTAACACTTTTCTCCCACTGCACAGATCTTCCACGGTGATTTCCTTTTTCCTTCTTTTAATCTAAAGACCTACACTATTTTCATCCCAGTGCCTGCCTGCGGCACTTTGTGAAATATATTTGATTAGGCAACAGTCCGACGTGTCTAGTAAAATGTGGGGTAAGGCCAAAATGAGCCCAAGGGCGTAGAGGCCCAGGCAGAGTAAAAGGTGGTATTATACTACCCTGATGGAAAAGCTGAGTGTCCAGGTGGTTAGGATGAGGAGGAAGCTAAACAGTACATTCTAGTAGGCAGAGACCTCTTTGACACAGAATGTTACACTCAATGAACCAGGAAAAGGTGGCGCAGACAGCAGGATGTGAGTTATCCAAACATATCCAGGTTAAACCCATGGTGAAGAGATGCCCCCAGGGTCCTCCCCAAAGGAGAATGAGGAGAGAAGGGGCACAGGGACTGAACACTCAGGGAGCCTTCACAGTCTGCCTTTTGATAGCTACCTCATCATTGTGAGGAGAGGTTAGGAAAGAAACATGAACAGATAGAAACATGAACAGATCACCTGTGCCCATAACTGACATTGTCATGCATTTCTTAGAGTTGGGGGGGGGTGCTAATCCTCAAGTTCTCGCTCCTTACAGCACACACCTGCCCATAATATATGCTGTTCTTCTACAAATTTTCCTTACTTTACAGTCCCATACTTTTCAAAAGGTCGCTACACTTGAAGCATATTTCACTTCCTGAATTAAATTCCCTTGGCCAGATCATACATTATTTTCTGTTAGAACTGGTTTAAAAGTAAAAAAATAAGCTAACTTCTTTAGTAGCCAACAGGAATGGCAAACTCATCAGGTCAGGGCAAATCTTACCTGAAAATCTAAGGTAACTGCCCCCACTCCAGAAACGTTAAGTACTTCAGTTCAAAATAATTTAGGCAATGTTGGCACCCAAAATAACAACAGAGTTTCGTACCCATACCCCCAGAGGAGGGCTGGGGGAGATCACAATCAAATGTAAAGAACAGTTGTGTTTATTCTAGACATTTGCTTAACCAGAACTTACAGGAACCTCAAAAAGTTTCTACAATGCCACTTCCTTTGGAATCAATCACTTTCCACGTGGACTACAAAACACAACCACAGGAGACACTTTAAAATATGCAGATGCTCAGGTGCTCCCACCCAAAGCCAATTAAATCAGAATAATCTTGAGGGCTATTCTCAGGCATCAACAGTACTAAAAACTCCCTAGGTGATCCTAAGGTGCAGTCAGGCTTGAGAACCACTACAGATACACAAGGACTGAAATGATAAAAATTAAGTGCTAAAAATTGACAGTGCTTGTGGTGGATAAGTTGGGATGATTAAAGCACAGGGTTAAAATGGTCATAGATAATAGTGAATCAGACCAGTTAGCCTTATCATCTTTTACAGCAAGACTATACCTCTACCCCCACGGTCACCTCATCAGTTTATGCAACACATACAAATTTATTTGTGTAAAAAAGGTGTTGGAAGAAAGTCTCAAGGCAACTGTGTAGACTGTCTTCACACTCACAGGCAGCAGAGGCAAGTGCTTTGGTGTGTTTGTCATGCCCGTTCCCTTGCTCTTTACTGTATTTTATGGCTAACAACATGTTTGCCACCCAGCTTACTAATATTAAGGATACATTCTGCAGCTCCAAAAGAAGGGCCCAATGTCTCTGTGTTGTCACTAGGCTCCAACCAGGATCTGCCATCGCTATTAAAATAGATGGGACACATTAGATACTAAATGATGTGTTGATAGAAAGAAAAAAATGCACCCAGTGCCCCAAAGTTAATGACATTAGTTATTGTCTTTAACATACCAATGAGCAGTGTGAATGAGAAGTAGAGAAGGGGGAGCTTGAAGAGGGTTATATCCTCTGTGAGGATGCCCAATTTATTTCACAGTAGCTTAAAAGAAAAAAAATCAGCATTCTATGATGCTGTTCAACATCATGTGCATAATTACTAACTTAGGGACAGCTATTTCTCACAATGCTCTGGTATCTTTGTCCTTAGTTAACAGCTGTCCCTTATAAAGTAGTAAGTGGGTGTGTATATACTCACAGATTCTGAATAGTTTTCAAATGAACAGGTAAGGAAGTGTTTCTTCTTTTACTTTATTTTGTTTTGGTTTGTTTCTTTCTCATTAGCTATCAATTTGCATTTTAGCTTCTGTTTGTGAAGAGGGGTACTAAGGGACAAAGCTACTAAACATCTTAACTATTCAAATCACCCAAAACACACATCTCCCCTCTGTACAAAGACACCCAAATCTTATCTGGGAAAAAAATGCTTAACTACCCTAGAAATTACAGGGTTCCCAGAGTTCAGATCAAACATTTAGAAAGTAAACACTTCACAATTATAAAGAAATCAAAACATTCTTTTGAGTAGGAAAGATAAAAAAATAAGAATGCTTCTTTTGATGAACATGGGACAGTTTACTATCTAGAATTTCTCTACACAAAAAGATACCTCCCTTAGGTACTAATACCTGCTATAAAAGTTTCTAAAACCTCATCCTTGTATTCCCATTTTGCTTTAATGAAGAAAAAGAAACTATGAAGACCATTTTTCAGAGCAAAATAGTGTCAACTATACACTAGACCAAAGAAATGCTAATATGATGTAATTTAAAACCCTAAAAATCAGTGACTACTATTAAATGACACATCTACTTTTATTTTTGTTTCAATTTCAAAACGTGTCCTAGTGTTCTGTTAATTTTATTATTATATCAGTGAAATAGATATCAATGATCTACATCAACGATCCCTTAAAAAAGTTTCCTCATATAAAAGTAATATTAAAAAGATGAGGAAAAAAAATTTAATGTCTTGATTTCTTTCCTGAGAGGCTTCAAGTGATTAGCTTTATATTGTGACACATGAGTTGAAAGATATTTTATTAAAAATTGGGTAATATCTTTTATTTTCATTCCTATAAAAGAAAAAGGAAGAAGAAAACTGGTTAAATACATTTTATTTGCACATGCATACAAGTTTCATTTATAATCAACAGCTATTTAATTCAGTATCTTACTCATTAGCAATTTTACTCAAAAATATGGATCCTTTTATATCTGCCTATACATTTAAAATTGTTACAGTAAACATTTATTTCTTTAATATAATTGTTTAAATATGGAGCCCTCCAGTGGCCAAATATTTATATATTACCATGATGAATTATGATATTTTACTTATTGCAGTGATACCACTTCCTTAGGGATTTGTTTTTAACCCTACATTTAAAGAAAAAAGATTTTCAGTTAATTTTGCTCCTGAATAACCAAATGTAATCTAGATGTTATGAAATGATGGGCAGTCCAGCTTTACAGTATCCTTATTACTTACTGCTATAATAAGAAAAACTCATTGAAAACATAGTATCAAAATAAGTTTTATAAGAAAAAAGAAAGCAACTTTTTCAAATACCAAAGAAAAATACATTTTAAAATAACTCACATTAAATAACAAAGTTCATGCTTTCTTTTTTACAACAAACAGAATTATTCTACATTCTAGTTACATATTTTCAAAATAATTTAGTAAGTATCCTCTTCAAGACAAGTCATATTCACATCACTATCAGAATTAAGATTTAGTCTATTTAGAAACCAAAAATGTTTGAAACTGTTTAACCTTAGAGAAAGTAGAAGAGGTTAAATGATATTCAATCACTCTCTCTCACATATACATGCATGTATCAAAATGCATGGAAAATACATGTAATAACAACGTATTGAAAACACTTTATTCTACCTTAATGATGATGTGCTGGGTGATTATCAAATGAAATGAGTTTCCCTGTGGGTCAGAACTATGGCTTACAGCATTCATCAATATTCTTGCCTCAAACTCCGTCACTATTACCACTTGACACCTAAACAGACTAACAGTTACAAGAACAATATCAAGACTCATCTCTTTAGTCAGAGATCCGTGTTCACCTCTTTTCCACAGAGACACATAAATATACCTCTTCATTTAGAAAACAACCAAAAACGATTTCTCCTGTCCAGGATTATATCATTAACCAAACAAGCATTGCACTGGGCACCTACTAGGTTCCGGAAGCTTTCACTGGAATAATCTAATTCTTAGAGTAATCCCGTGAGATAAGGTGGGAGCCAGTCTCCAAGATGCCCCCAATGATTTCCACCTCCTGGTAGCTCCTTCCTTCCACAATGCACAAGGCTGACCCTGTCCTGTGGAACCAGTAGGATACTGCAGAAATGACACTGAGAATTCTGAGGCTAGGTTATGACACTGTGGCTTCTGCCTTGAACTCTCTTGGCCTACTTGCTCTAGGGCAATGGTTCTCAGCCTTCCTAATGATGCAATGTATTTTCATTGTTAAAAAGGGGTCGTGACCCACAGGTTGAGAACCGCTGCTCTAGGGAATGCCACCTTAAGAAGTCTTATAGAAAAGTCCACATAGTGAGAACTCTCATAAGCTTTCCCTCAAGCCAGGCACAATCTTGCCTAGCATGTGAGTGAACCACCTTCAAGTGCTACTCCAGTCTCAGTAAGGTCTCCACATGAATACAGCCCACACTGGCATCTTGACTGTAACTTCGTACACAAGACACCTCGAGCCAGAATCACCCAGCTAAGTCACTCCCAAATTCCTGCCCCACAGAAACTGAGATAAAAAATGTTCACTGTTTTAAGCTTCATGATAATTTGTTACACATCAACAGATAACTAACACAGATTGATAAGTAGTACTACTGTCTCCATTTTGCAGAAAAACCTGGGATTGCTGAGATTTTGAATAATGCTAGGAAGAGCCATATTTTCTTTTTGTTAAACTATTCTATTTCTCTATTATTATTTGGCCATTTCACCAAAACATTTAATGTATAATAGTCCAGATTGTTCCACTCACCCATATAGAATATGTTTTTTTGAAGCCTTGGTTGTTAAATAGATTCATGTTCCTAAAGCTTTTTAGAATATTTTTTAAATTCTTGACAGGAAACAAATATATTATTAGCTGTGTACCTTGTAGCCTACTTTACCAATGAACATGCCTCAGCTTGTGTTCCAAGTCTGTAATATGACTAGAATTTATTTGTAAATAAGTGAAAATTCTCTTTTATCATAACCTGTCTTTGTAGCTCAAGAAGTAAAGTTGATGAACACAGCAGATAAAGTGTGATTTATCTAAATGTACTATTGCACATTGTGATTAAAAAGCCCTGACTATAAGCCAGAAGCTACCCTAACTGCTTTACAGCATTAACCATTTAATCTTCAAAACAAGCCTTTGAGGTAGGTTCTATTATCACCACTTACAGATCTATAGAGGAAAGGAAAGGTTAAGAAACTTTCTTGAGATTACATTGACAATCAATAGCAGAGACAAGTGAACTGAGGTAGTCTGACTCTTAACCATGAGTGTATATTGGCTCTTGTAATCTGTAATCTATTTCTTTCATAAAGTGCTATGGGCAATCAAACACTGTGTGCTTTGGAATTAGTACATTTGAGTTTTAAAGCTCAATTTAAACATTTCTTTCCATATAATATTATTCCTCTAAATCTGCTTTTCTTATCTGTACAATGGGATGGGTAAGTTAAAAATAGATTGCATTTTTATTTTTATAAACATTAAATGAAAACGTAAATTAAAAACCACCCTGTATGGTGCCTGACCCATAGCAATATTTATTCATGTTTTAACTTTTTCTCAAAGTCAGGTTTATACTAAAACCAGTGAAACTTAAGGTCTAGGGTCCTTCACTTTCGCAGCCCCTTCTAAACACTGTGCCTAATCTTATATTCATAACTTTGTATTACTTTTCTTAAAGTGGACATCTATACTGTGTGACCTTCAAACCCCTTAAAACCTGGATCTACTTCTGCTCTTACCATTAATTATTTTAACACTTAAGCATAAAGTCCAGTGGGTTCCAGTTCTGGGTTAGAAGGAGCAAATATATTTCACCTTGTCTGTCCTACTAAAAGTAGCTATGAAACCAGCACAGAATGCACATGGCAGCTAAAAGTAGCTGGGAAACAGGGGAAATACAACACAATTTGATGTGCCATTTTCTCTATTCTCTCCAATGCTGGGCCTCAAGTATTTCTGTGGATGCAGAAGGCAGCAAAAACCAGAGCTCATAGAAAAGGAACAAAAATTCTGAAAAGAGAGGAACCTTCATTTCGAATTGGCATAACAAATGGCCCAAGAGGACGGGGGAAGTCCCTGTTGCTTTTATTCTGTATCCTCTGGCTGTCTGCCCCTGCAGGGACAGTCATGAGAATTGCACAGCAGACCATAGTTACTAAAGACCTCACCTTTCTAACCAGAGAACCAAAAATAAAGAGATGCAAAGAGAAAAGAGGTGAGGAATGTAATTCCTTCAAGTTATTCAGAAACTCTTGGTCTCATATCACAAGCTACCTAAGTATGGATCTGATCCTAAATATACAGACACTGAGAAATGAACGACTGAATAGACCACTGCACTGCCCAATTCCCAAACTGGCCACTGGGTGGCAAATAAGTAGGACAAATTCAAATGATACTGAAAAGACTTTGAAAACTGAACATAGAAACCACAAGTTGGCCAGGGGCAGTACCACACGCCTATAATTCTAGAACTCTGGGAGGCCATAAGGGGTGAGTTGCTTGAGCTCAAGAGTTTGAGACCAGCCTGAGCAAGAGCAAGACCCAGTCCTTACTAAAACTAGAAAAACTAGTTGGGCATTGTGGCAGGGGCCTGTAGTCCTAGTCCTCACTACTCAGGAGGCTGAGGCAAGAGGATCATTTGAACCCAAGAGCTTGAGGTTTTATCAGCTATAATGACACCATGTGACACTATGCCACTCTACAAAGACTCTTGCCTCAAAAACAAACAAAAAGAAACATAAGTCACAGAGGGCTGGTTGGAGACTGAATCCTGAACTTCCCTGAGTCAAATGTGTACTAAAAATAAAATAACCAATATTTCCCACAGTATATAAAAAAAGACCCAATCTCATAACACAATAACCAAAACATCCAGAATAAAAGCCAAATTAATCAACACTTGAAGAAATCCGAACTTTGCATAGGAAAAAGACAATCAGTAGATACCAACTTTGAAATGACAAAGGTGTCAGATACCTGACAACGATTTTGAAGTGGCTTTATAAAAATGCTCTAAAAAGTAACAGCAAACACTCTTGAAAAGGACAGAAAGACAAAAAAGGCTTATAGATGAGTGTAAAATGGCATAGCTGGTTAGGAAAAGTTTGGGTATTTTTTATATAAACATGCAGTTACTATACAACGATGTAGTCCCACTCTTATTAGGTAATTCTGGAGAAATCAGAACTTTCACTCACAAAAAAACCAGTACATGAATGTTTATAGTATCTTTATAATTACTATAAAGTGGAAAGAACTCAATAGGCAATGAAACAAACTACTGTGTGTGCACACATAAAATGGACTACTGCTTCCGGAATGGACTGATACAAGCAACAACTTGGATGAATCTCTGGCATTGTGTGAAGTGAAAGAAGCCAATCTCAAGGATTACATACTACGTGATTCCACTTCCATGACATGCTCCAAAAGACAAACTACAGTAAGGAAAAATAGAACAATGGTTGTTGCAAAGGTTAGGAAGAAAGTATGACTGCAAATGAACAGCGTGAGAAAATTTCTTCAGGTGATGGAATTTTTTATTTATTTTTTATTTTTTTTATTAAGATGGAATTTTTATTTAATTTTAACGTAGAACTACACACAAAATCTGTATATATTTTAAACTTCATAAAATTATATACCCAAAAAGCCAATTTTACTGCCAGTTAATCTACAAATTATTCTAAAGTCTAAAGTTGAAAAGAAATAGAAAAATAAAACATATTTATTAAAAAACATACTTATAAAAGATGAGTTTTATTAATTGATTGATTGAAATGCATTTGTTCTAGTGCACTGAAGCCCAGTGGAATCAACTAAACTGTATGAGAACTGAAAATGACTTACAAAGGTGTAATCCTACCCAATATGCTTCCTGCTCTACTGTATATACAAAACCAAGACCAAAATAGCACATGGAAAGAAAATCAAAGAACACTGTGTGACTGACTATCACCAGGTAGCAACTCAGGTCTTCAAACCAAACAATATATAAATTATCTGAAATGAGAATCAGTCTTTGAAAGCCCCATTCCAATGTTATTAGTTCTACCTGAAATTCTAAGCTATATTCTCCACAATACAAACTGCACAGCGTTTTTTTCCTTCTCTGCTACACTGGAAAGCAGGTGAAGAAATTCCACCTACAGGAAAATGGAACAGATACGCATGTCCCCGTTCCTCTCACCAAGTGTAATTTTAAATGCTGGCCATTATATACGAAACAATCCTAAGACTAGACCCTAAACAGTAGAAAAAGAACAGACTAGCTAGGAGCTTCAAGACCCAAGGGACACCACCGCAGTGGTTAGTTTACTGACTTTTCCTTTCACTACATATATCTCCAAATTAAAACTAAAGAAAAGTGGCAATCCAGAAATGCCAACAGGGCACAGACAAAAAAGCCCAACATAAGCCAGCTCTCAAAGGACTGGGCAAGGGGAATAATAGCAAGACAGTAAACTTTTAGACAGTAACTGCTCTACATGAGTCAAAAACACAGAAAAAAAAAAAAAAAAAAAAAACTGTGGCCCCACACTTACTAGTGCTAAGGCCAAGACAGACGTCATACTTCCCAGCTGGGCTGGTGACAGAGAAACAGAAGTAAGGACAGGGGATTTTCATCCCCATATCTCTCTCTCACACACACACAGAGTCCAGTGAACATCAATCATGTGGGGACACGGAACTTTCAACCCCATACTCAGCCATGTTTCTTCCTTCTCCCTGCCTGGGTGGCATCAGAGGAAGCCTAGCAGAGTATCAGGATTTCCACCACTGCCCAGGAGTAATAAGTCTACTCCCTTTTCCCATCCCTAGACCTGTGCTATCCTATCCGTGATGGCCATGCACAAAGCAATAATCTCAATGGTTAGGGAACTGGCCACATGCACCAGGGCTGGTGGGTTCAAACCCAGCCCAGGCCTGCTAAACAACAATGACAACAACAAAAACAGCTGGGCATTGTGGTAGGCACCTGTAGTCCTAGCTACTTGGGAGGCTGAGGCAAGAGAATCACTTAAGCCCAATAGTTTGAGGTTGCTATGAGCTCTGACGCCATGACACTCTACCAAGGGCCAGAAAAAAAAAAAAAATGCAATAATAAGGCACTAATTCCTGCCAGTTAGGTGGAAGCCTAATGGGGATTGAAAAGCCCCACCTCCATCCAGCAGTAACAAGGAACCCCATGTATCAATGGAGGCCAGGTAGGAACCAAGACTGC
>CAUYQV010138993.1:0-47774 GCA_963574575.1 Galagoides demidoff
GTAAAATGTGTATACACTTTTTGGCATTCTCGGTATATGTAAGAATGTTTTGCGGGAGGCTAATTAAATGTGTTCGTGGCTACGGGAAGGGTGCAGGCATAATAGCATGTTCATGGTCATGGGAAGGGTGTGTGCATAATAGCATGTTCATGGTCGTGGGAAGGCTGTGTACATGTTCATGGTCACAGGACGGGTGTGTGCATAGTAACATGTTCATGGTCACGGGAAGGTTGTGAGCTTAATAACACGTTCATGGCTGCCGCGTTCCCCACTCTTCCATCCATGTCTTAGTAATATTTCTGTGAATATGAAAGATGAAATATCAGTTTTGGATGGAGAAGGTTTGTATCTGAATAGAGCTCACCTTCAGAATATGAATACATTTTTAAAATTTTATTCTAATTCTAATTAATAAAACATAATCATCTATATTTACAGGATAGAGTATAATGCTTTGATATATTTTACAATGGAGATTGATTAAATCAGGCTAGTTAGCAAATCTGTACTTCACATAATTGTCATTTTTTTTGTGGGGAAAACATTTAAAGTCTACTCTTTGAAACATACAACACACGATTACATATATATTTATTTAATTAATTTTATTTTAGAGACAGAGTCTTACTTTATTGCCCTGTGATGCCCTGAGTGCCATGGCATCACAGCTCACAGCAACCTCCAATTCCTGGGCTTAGGTGATTCTCTTGCCTCAGCCTCGAGAGTAGCTGGGACTATAGGCACCGGCCACAATACCCAGCTATTTTTTGTTGCAATTTGGCCAGGGCTGGGTTCTAACCCGCCACCCTGAGTATATGGGGTCAGCACCCAATTGAGCCATAGGCACCACCCCGGGATTATTTATTATAGTGACAATTCTGCACAATAGATCACTAAAGCTTATTCCTGCCATTTAACTAAAACTTTGTACCTTTTTATCACCGCTCCCTTTTCACACCCCCTGCCCCAGCCTCTGGTAACATCATACTCTCTGCTTCTGTGAGTTCCACTCTTTTAGATTCTATATATAGTGAGATCAAGCAATTTTTGTGTTCTCATGTCGGATTATTTCACTTAGCATAATGTTCAGATCTCGTGTCTGATGATTTCACTTAGCATAACGTTCTCTAGGTCCATCTATGTTGTCATAAATGGCACAATTTGCCCTCTCTTTGAGGCTGAGTAGATTCCATTGTGTGTACACACCACACAGAATGGGAGTAATTTTTGACTGTAGGCTTCTCTGAGTCAGAGAGAATGTGCTGTTTTGCTTTTAGCAATAAGAAAATGACAACACAAAAGGCACTGCCGCATTAATGGCAGAGCATCTTATATATCTGCCTGATCAATCTAATAGATTTTTGGTTTGTTTTGCTTTCTGTGTGGAAAGTAGGGAAAATAGAGAGGGTAAAACACATTAAAGCAGTCTGCTGTTAGAATACATCCGCCCGAACAGAACGGTAATCAAATTGGTGTAAGTTTGGGTTACTCTGAAATTTCTTTAGATTCAATCAATCATAGCAAAATAGCAGGGAAGAAGTGAGTTTGTGTAAGAGGGGATGTTTTAATTGGATCCACGCCTTCCAGTATTATCCTCTTCCCCTCAGCCCACTCACCAGACCTTCATGTCACCACACGACCACACGTGTACACACTATACTCATAGCCAAGAATGAAAAGTTGCAATGTGCCCGGCACTTTTATTTACAGAGGTACATCCGTGGGGGAGGAGAAGGTAAGAACAGCATCTTTGCTGAACTGGGTGAACAGTGTTATCACCCCAACACTGTTCTAGATTTATAGGTCAATGGCAAAATGAGGAAAAGAAACAGAAACAAGAGACTCACATGGAAGATGTCATTATGTTCTTCAGTGTTTTGTGAAACCTGGTTTTCATGCCAAATCGACAAATTCTCCCATATCTCCTGATCATTTAACACACACACACACACACACACACACACACTAACGTATAATGTGAATACTGAGAGGTGATGGGTTAATAGTGAATATTTCTAAGAACCATATAAATCTCTGGGTGGTTTACAAATGTAAGACACGTATATATATTTTTTAATTTAATATTTTTTAAAGTAAACTTAGGATTTCTTTCAAATTTCTTTCAATAGCTAATTTTATATATTGTAAAATATTTTACACAATCCAGGAAGAAAAACAATTTGTAAAAGGTAAATACAATTTTGGTCACTGATTTATTTAACTAAAGATCTCTGCATGGGAAAGGAAAGAGAATTTTGCTACATAGACTTTTTTAAATTTAGGAATGATACAAGTGATTTAGGAATGATACAAGTGAAAAAACAGTAAATAAATTCTGATAAACTTCAATAGCAATGCTGGTATAATTTTTGAGGAAAAAAAAAAGACTAATAAGCCAAAATTAAAACTCAACACTAAACAGACTAAAAATGTTAAAAAAAATTGAATGAATATAAGATAAAAAATAGCATAGGGCAACCCTGTAGAATTCATCAAATAAAAGAATCAGAGCTAGTAAGAAATAAACTATAACTAATATAGAACAGCATAAGTGAAAAATATACTTATGACTATTAATTCTATAGTAGAAAATATGAAGGCAATAGTTAAATGCAAAAGTAACCAAATTAATACTAATTAACAGCCAGTAGGATCAGCTAGATTTGTATACCTTACACTATGGACAAAAGGTTCAGCAAGTTTTTCATATGCTCTTATTTATTCAATTAAAAATATTCTTAAGTTATGTCCTATTTGTCAAAATCATGGCGTTAGTGAGTGCTTATATTTTAAATAATGTTTACAGGAAATTTTTCTAAAAGTGGAAACTCTATGCTTCTCTCAAGTTTTCCTTGACATTTTAATCATCCAATCATAATGTGGAGAGAAAAACTAGCCTGAGAATTCCCTTATTCTTCTACTTTATTTATTTGTGTATATACTCTAAAGTTACCCATAAGGTACCGGTAGGTATAATTGTCATGAAACTTGTCAGAACACTCAACTATGACGTCGTTAGTAAATCCAGATTTTATAGCTGAAAATTGGTTGGACAGGAATCACAATCACATATACTTAGAGTTGATCTTGCATTTGGAGAGGCAATTATAAAGATATGAACAATATATTACATTTAATTGTGTTTGAATCACAAATTGTATTACCCTCTTTGTGAGTCGCCTCTGGAAGTGCAAGAGGCCTCAATTCTGGCTCTCTGGTTAATGAATGATGACAGTTTTCCTATATCTACTTGCTGATGCCATTTATTGCCTGTGATGTCTCACTAAGACAAATGACTTAGCCAATTGCAGATAAAAATGTTTTCCATCAGAAGTAGGCTTTGATGCTACAATGGAGAACAAGTTCAGCCTGACTTTATGAATGGTAAGAATTTCCTTGCCATAATGTGCAATAGTGAATGATTTTATTAATATTGATTTCTATCCATACAAGGGTAACCATGTCAGCAAGATCAATTCTTTTAGTCACATCTGTTGTTGCAGGATACAAAGTATCTGCTTACTGCCAAAACGAAATTTGATACAACAGGGTGGTTTAGATTTTAAATTTAGTTTAGCCATCAAGTTTAGGTTTTGTAAGAGGAGTAAGAAGTGAAATATTGATAATATTTACCCATTATAATTGGTCAGAGTTAATTGAATTTCACTTGGGCCTAAGGTAAACAAAAACTTAGGCTTACTTCTATGGAAGGTAAAAATCCTGGACTAATTTGCTTTAGTTTTTCGTTCCCCTCACCCATCCAAGAAGATTTAAATTAGCTCTAAAATAGCAGACAACTTAAAAATGCATCTGAGGACAAAAATGAATGATAAATTTAAAGGTTTTATATTTGAAATACTCATGAATAAAATTATAAAAGTTGTGACTTTTAATGCATGAAAGGCAAAACGTTAAGTACAGAATTGTAATAGCAATTCAATAGTACCTTTGTTACACTTTCTTATGGAGAAATTTAATAGGAAAAAGAAACTACATATGGCAAAGATTTTTTTCTCCATAAATATTAGGCTTTTTCTATTCATAGCTGGAATACCTTTTAAAAGTAACAATTAAATTATGTTATTTGCTGCATGAAACCTTCTAGTCAATTAAAAATGGCCCTGCACAGTGGCTCATACCTGTAATCCTAGGACTGTGGGACGCCAGGCTGTAGGGAGGGGATTGCTGAGCTCATAGGTTCAAGACCAGCCTGAGCAAAAGTGAGACCCCCCCCCCAAAAATAGTCAGACCTTGTGGCAGGTGCCTCTAGTCCCAGCTCTGTGGGGGGCTGTGGCCGGACTCTCGCTTGAGCCCTAGCATCTGAGGTTGCTGTGAGCTGTGATGTTACCGCACTCTACTGAGGGCAAAAAGTGAAACCCTGTCTCAAAAAAGAACAAAAAATAAAGGCCAAACTGTATCCACAGTTAACAAGCCCTTTCGGCTCCTGATACCTTCCTGACTTTGACTCACATCACTCTCCATTCTTCTCAGTGACAGAAGTGCTGGTTTTCAGTCCAACCCCACACATGATCGTTTTGCTCACCTCTGGTGTCTGTACTCTTTTTTCTTCCTGGAATACTCTCCTCATAGCAGACTCGCTATTCTGGGTCTGTCCAAAAATCACTTCCAAGGGAGAGTCTCCTGCAAGACCCTAAAAGCAAGACCCCCATGGCTCCCCACCTTATGCTTTCATTGCATTTAGCACTATCTGAATGATGCAGTTTGTATATTGGTTTACATGTGTTTTCATGAGTCAGAAACATTATCTTTCTTTTTCAGAGCTATATGCTTGATACATAACACATGCTCAATAATTATTGAGCTGACAGTTGAATACATTGACTATTATATTGGCATATTTTTAAGTCCCTGCAATTACTCATATAAATTATTTCCTCATTTCCTCCTTTTTACATTGTTTTCTTATACTTTATTAAAATATATAAGTGATAAAAATGATCATCTACTGGAATTTCAGAGGCTTCTATAGGTGAATAGAAAAACAGGGAGTATTAAATAGGGCCATTTACCTTAAGATTTCTTTAAAAAACACAAATGCAAGTTATTTTTACAGTTCATCCAATATCATAATTTTTTGGGGGGGTCTGGAAAATCAGACTTTTATAGTCTGTTCATTTGTTCTTTCCTTACTTATATATTTCTTTATTTAAAAAATATTTTTTCAGCTTTTGGTATGTGTAAGCTACTATTCCCAGTTCTTAGGATTCATAAAACATGAAAATCTTTCCTTTTTTTTTGAGACAGAGTCTCACTATGTTGCTCTCTGTAGAGTGCTGTACTGTCATAACTCACAGAAACCTCAAACTCCTTGCCTCAGCTTCCCAAGCATCTGGGACTTCAGGTACTCATCACAAACCTCGCTATTTTTTAGAGAAGGGGTCTCGCTCTTGCTCAGGTTGGTCTCAAACTCCTGCGATCAAGCAATTCTCTCCACCTCCCAAAATGCTAGGATTACAGGGGTGAGCCACCGCACCTAGCAGAAAATCTTTCTCTTATAGCATTCAGTGCTTAGCAGGAACAAATAAATGCTAAACCCAGTAAAATGGCAAACATGTACGGGAATGCTAAAGGGTAGTGGAAACTATAGAAAATAAACTATAGAAAGACAGGAACTACTCTGTAGCTCACATGATGTCTGATTTGATTTTTGTTCCTAAAAATCCATACAATTTTCAAAATTTGTCCCAAAACATATGCCAAATTTACCACTTCATTAACATTTATTGTCTTTATTACTACCACTTTTCGTTACACTGCAGTGAAATAATTTCTTTCCTATTTTTCCAACATGTACACAGCTTATGTTCTTTGTAGATGTTATGGAAATAATACCCTCAAAACCAAGAAACTTGTCATTGCTGGACAGTGACACCAGGGACGCTGCAAAGGAACCCCCACTGTTACAAATGCCATCTGCTAGTATTCTTTCTTGGTCCCTGTCTGTTTCCTCCATAAAACCTGAGCAAACCATAACGATACTTTGTTTTTTAAAACTTATTTAGTGTTTCTCTAATACTAGATTTTAACTTTCAAAAACACCTGTATATTTTCATTTTTTAAAAATTTGCATGTTTATTTTTATTTACCAGTGCCAAGCATAAAACAGGCAATTAAAACAATTTTTGGTATAATTAGTGAGTGCATCTGTAACTGTTCGTGATGGCCCATAATGTATCCAACTATTTTGTTCTGTGGGAAGAACTGAAGTGTCCATTAACCTAACTGCAGATGATTTGAATGGAAAAACAAATATTCAGCTTTGCAGTATAAAATTGTCTATATCTGATGGAGTTAGAACTTCATCTCTGCTGACACTGTTGCTGTTTATTTGCCTGGCTGAGAAGGCAGAGGGAGACAGATGGTAGAGGTGTTTCTTTAAAAGATTTTGATGGGGTTGAACTACGTTAAACTATAATGTTATATTGTAGAAATGAGTGTTCTTGTTGAAAATGGCTTAGAGAAAAAGATTCTGGAACAAGAAACAAGAATTCCCAAGACGAACCTTTGGCTGGGCTGATGGAAGAATTTTTCTCTTTGGGCCTCATAGTAATTGAAACTAATAGATAATGTTCCACTGCTTTTTTGATGGTGAGAGAGCTAAGCTGACCTCTGCCGGTTGTAGGCAAGTTGTCAGCTTGAGCAGTACACTTTGAGGGAATCCATGAGTACGAATCTGAGCTGATGGGCTCCGGAATAAACCACATGTATTAGCTGTTGGAAATAATGCTGATTGTACACCACTTTGTTATTCGTGAACTTTCAGTTAAATGTTTTTAAAAGTTGCAATCCAGTTACAGTGCTATAGAGGGGGAATTAGGGGAAAACCTACCTTACTCTGTGTCAAAATCATATAACAGGCAGTTAAAACAATTTTTAGTATAATTAGCAAGTACAAAAATCAATAGTGTTTTCAAGATTCGTCCCAAAACATACGCCAGATTTGCCACTTCATATTTAATATTCACATATTAAATTATCTTCATTTACATATTTAATTATCTTTATTACTAACACTTTTGGTCACATTGTAGTGACATGATTTGCTTTTTCCCCTAGTGTTTTCAGCATGCACCTTCCCCATACCTGGCACCTCACTCCCATCTGCTTTCAGGTTGTAGCTGCCCTAGGGGGAGATTTGTGAGGGAGCAGGAGGACAAGGCCAACATGGATGCAGTGACAACAACCACAGCAAATGCAGCAGAGTCACCCACTAATGCTTATTAAATGCTTATTCTGTGCCAAGTGCTATTCATGTATTGATTCATTCAGTTCTCCAAAATCTGTGAAGTAGTACTCTCAATAAATGCAAATCACAATCACAAAAAGCAGAGGGTGGGAAAACATCAAAGGAAGGGCTGCCACCCTTGCAGTGGCTCACTGTCATAATGTTAATATTAATAAAAACACGCTGAACTTGATTTGCATCAGCTGACGAACACCATACTTGTTCTAGAAGTATTATTTGTTGAAGCTGCCTTTCCTATAGGCAGGGGTAGACTGGAATAGAAAACCATGAAAAAAGCACCAGTTGATCACTAAGACTGCTGAATTATCTACTTAGGTTAGGACATTGGTTTTATAAAGGGTTAAGAAATTCAAAGAACTCAGTTTCAGTTGTTGGATACTTTATGGGTTATACTTTGCACCTCTCATTCTTCTGTGAACTTCTTTATAAACTGCTCAGAAGAATAACCATGAACACCAAGACTACGACTTGTGACATGATTTGAAGTGGCATAAATTGTTATATTTTAGCTCACAGGGTTTTTCTGCGGAGTATGAACTCTGCTGCTCTGTTCACCTTGTGTCTAAGAAGTGATACATGGGGGTTAGATGCTCTGGTTACTTCATTTCCAATCATTACCACATATCAAACTATGGAGAAGTTCCTGAGGACGCCTGTGCCTCCTGTGCACTTGTCTTGACTCCAGTCTAGGAGAGTGAGGCTATTTCATTTTTTACTGAAACTATAGTGTCAAAAGTAAGCTATTTTCTATAAAATATTTGTAGAGAAATAAGAAGATGAGGGAAAGAGAGAGTGACAGTAAGAGGTCAATATTGGCAACCATGCCTGTTTAGGCTGGGCAACCAAGCGAGGGAGCAATATACTTGGAGATATGATTCTGACTGTCTTTACTATTGATATCAGTTGTTATCATCAAATGGATTTGTCAGCGATCTCTGCTGATTACTAAGGTAGCTTTGTAAGCAGAATTGACTAAGCTTTAGTGAGGTTTTGGTACACATCCATAAATCCACCTATTTATTTTCATTTTCTTGGTATGTTATCAGGGAAAAAAATATGTGTTTACTTTCTGCATACTATGATCTAGTTTAACCCCTTCATAAGTAATTTCAAAATAAAAGCATTTGTTGCTGAAAAATATAAATATTAATCAACAGGCACTAAAATGGATAATCTCATGGGGCCATCTATGCTTATTATGGAGTAGGGAATTCATAAACATTCTGGGATAAAATATGAAACAAGATGCTCAAGTTGACACACCTGTTGGCAAGTTTTTTGTTTTGAACTTAATTCTCCAAATAAAAATAAAATGTTATAGAGATGCTAAGGGTATATGACACACAAACATTAAGAATAATACCACCAAGTATCATCTAATTTTTTAAGTTTGAGCCTCGGCATAAACTTTTTATTAGCTTGTTAGTTACTGTACTCTGTCCTTGTGTCTGCCTTGGCCCAGGGCATTGACAGTCAAGCCTGCCCTGTGTATTCCCATGAAGTTGTGCAAGCATCTTTTCTGCAGGTATAACATAAAGTAGGATTATATATATTTAATAATTTTTTCTTTCCTTGTTTCCCTTGTTAGTTTATACTGTACTTATAATGCTACCATGTAGTTAAAAGAACTAGATTATTAAGAAAAGAGTTAACTTAAATATCTGGACAGTACTAAAAAGTGAAGAATACAGAATTGAATGCTTATGTTGTGAATACTTTTACACTAATAAAAATCCTTTTGCACCTCAATATGAAATTATAGAAAATAAGAAAAACAGAGAGAATAATTTTTACATATAAAATAAAAAACACACTAATGTAAACAATTAAAAATTTCTTATTTTTTTTAGTTGAATATATCTTCAAAAAGAATACCGTGTAAAACAATTGCCATAGAACCTAAGAAGTCTATTTACTTCTGTAGGAATAGTTCATTGGAACTACTGCAGTTCTTTCATTAGGACTTCTCGGTGTTAGAGGAGAGAATCTCTGCTTTATTGACATTTTCCCTGCTTATTATTTTGTATACCTGATGAAAAAGGGCTTCTTTTTTTGGCAAAAAAGTGGAAACTATGAGATTCTGGGCATTGCAGGCTTCTCTCTTCTTGGAATTCTTAATTTTCTTCTAATGGTGAATACATATTACATAATTCTCTGATTTGATTACATAATTTTAAGGATAAGAGACTTTTTATAACTTTTACTTTTTTTTTTTTTTAGCAGTTTTTGGCTGGGGTCAGGTTTGAACCTGCCACCTCCAGTATATGGGGCCAGCGCCCTATTCCTTTAAGCCATAGGTGCTGCCCAACTTCTACTTTTTATGCCCTAAACAACTAGGGCTTTTACAAGTAACAAATAAACTTGTATTAATTGTTGATTCAAATGGATTGAACACTGTGTCATAAAAATTGGAAAGGAGTATTTTTTTGTCTGTGTAATTTTATTTGTATAGCTTAGACAAATAGCTCACGATTTAAGTGCCTTCAAATATGTTTTTCAATCAATACATAAATATTTACTGAAGGGTTTCTGTGTTCTCAGCACAGCACAGGATGAATAATAATAGGGTTGAGCAAATCCTTGAAATCAACTTTTATCTCAGTTCTATAGAAAGTGCTTCTTTCCCTATATTTATTCCAGCCTCCAAAGGACTCTTATTTTTTTCATCAAATGCAACTTTTTCCAATGTAGTATGAGGTGATCATTTAATATTGTACCACTTTTAAGAAGAAGGTAAAATATTCAATAACTTTTAAAAAGAAATAATACTGAAAGATGGTTTATTTTAACAAATAATAAGATATATATGTAAAGTTGAGTTGTTTATACTATGGCTCATTTAATTTAGTTACCAAATAAATACTTGGTAAAGATTTAATGACTAATATACAATGTAATTCTATTTATTTAATGATTAGTCATTAAGATTTACTATTATAAATACCAATAGTTATATTAGTGGAGTTGAGTAAAATTTCTGGAAGCAGATAGGCCTGCGTGTAATGAATTCATGTACTGTGTATACATATATTCACATGTGTATTAAGTTTTTTTATTTAAATTTATGAAGAAAAAAGATTTTTTTAATATATAGAGACAATTACCTAAAATTAAGAAATGATAACTTAAATCCTCTATTTTATCCTTATAGGTCAAAATAAATTCTAAATACATATGACATATATAAAAAATGAAATTTTAAGAGAGCTGAAAAATTAGAGAAATGAAGTACTTTTTACATATGACACTACAGAGAGAACCACACAGAAAAAAGCATAGGTTTAACCACACAAAGTCAAAATACTGAATAGGGGAGAAAGAATAAAATTACAAGCCAAAAACTTTTAAGGGAAGTATCCTACATGTAAAAAAGACCTACTGATATGATTGCAAAATAAATATATAAAGTTCTTTGAAGACAGTTTTTAGTTGAGAACCGAAAACCCTATATATTGCACAAGCGTTGAGAACAAAAGACACCAACAAATGTTAATTTTCTTTTTTTTTAAAATTTTCTCTATACATGTACATGTATTTATTTGGTTTCCATTTTTTGCCTTCACAAAATTAAAGAGGCTTAAAATTTAATAACAAGAACAATGTTGAAGATAAGGACTAGAAACAAACCATGTAAAGAAAGAATGAAGGTAAATACAATTGGAAAAGAAATCAGATGATTGCTGCAATGGAATATTGAACAATAGTAATGATAATAATGCAAAAATAAGTAACATTCACATTGTCAGATAAAAGTATGTGTATCATAGAATGCTTTGACCCTGTGGTTCAGTATGGAGTCATCAGTTAACTTCTTTATTTTCCCCAAAGTTTCAAAAAATAGAGAATATTTATTTTTATAAATAAAAATAGAAGATAATTTCAAAAAATAGATCATGCCAAATCTTATAAACAATAGAAAAAGAAGAAATACTTCAAAATCATTCTACTTCATCTGGATATATCTAATATTAAAATTAGAAAAACATATTATAAAGGGAAATTACACATATAATTTTTATATTTGCAAATTTATAATTTGCATGTTTGTAAATGTTAATTTTCTGCACATTCATAAGAGGAGATAAAGACATCTAAGCAATTTTGATCTAAATATTGATAAAAATACCATCATTGCATGTTTTCCAGTTGTTCAGTTGAGACCATCGATCATAATTTGTGGTAAGATTTGAAAAAGTTATTTGAATTTAGTGAAAACAATGTGCGCATAAAAAGAAAAGTGGTTGAGGTACACAAAAGTTTGTAAATGTTGAAATACAATTAATGAATGCAAGAAAAGATATTAAATTTTTCTTATAATAAGAATGAGGTGTCATTTTCCTCCAAAATGCCAAAAATGTTAAAAAATAAAAATATCTTACATTGGAAAAAATGTGGCAAGATACCGGCATCTTGAATGATATCAGTTATTTATAAATTGGCAAATTCTGTCTTATATTTCTCTGACAATTAGAATATTAAGCCTTAAACATTCACGTATACTTTAAATCAGAGTTCTTGTTTTGCAAATCTATCCTTTGAAAAATAATCAGAGAAATGCACAAAATTTCTCTGTTAGGGACCAGAGAACACCTTAATCATATTAGCAAATCAACCTGAAATGTCCTGCCATGTGGGAGAGCTAAATGTAGCTACGAAATACGCTGCTGTCCATGTACTTAATGATTTGAAAACTGGTTGGAAATACCTCATTAAGTGAAAAACTAGACAAAGTTTCATAGAGAATAGAGAATGGTCTTAAGTTCTAATACTCATTGATACGAGTAATTATGGAGTACGAGCAGCTCTCCTCTGCTTATCACACAAAACACCTCGGCATGTGGCCCACAGCCATACCTTTTTTCACTTTTCTCATCTTCCTCCCCTGAATTTTAACATTTGCACTAGTTTCTGTGAACGGACTCTACAGGGAATGTGATTGTATTCTCTTCTTCTCTGCGTAGTTTAATCCTACTTTTATTTTGTTCATTGCACCAATTCCTTGTGCATAACTTTGCCAGTGTTTTATTATATTCTGATACACACTGAAAGCAAAAAAAAAATGAGAACCACTGTGAAGAAATAGTGAGTAACAAGGCAGGAGACCTCTCTGAGAAGTTTATGTTAAAGTCAGTCACAGACAAAAGAAATCAGCCAACAAAAGCATTAAACAGCAGTGTTTCAGGAGGAGATGAGAATATAGAAATCAGTGGAGATGGGCACTTGGGCTTCTTCCATGACCTGGCAATTATGAATTGGGCTGCAATAAACATTCTGATACAAATATCGTTGTTGTAATGTGATTTTTGGTCTTCTGGATATATACCTAATAAAGGAATTGCAGGATCAAATGGCAGGTGTCACAAGAATGGAAGAAAAAGTATCCGATGTACTCAACCCTATTATGAAACTCATTTATAGCTTTCATATGACAGCTATAACCAAATTATAGCCTAAGAATATGGGGAGGGGGGAGGGACAGGGGAGGGGGATGGATGGGTGGAGGGATTGGAGGGATCACCTCTGTGGTTTATCTTACAAGGGCACAAATGAATCTTTCTAAAAGTAGAATATAAACGCCTTAACATAATAACTAAGAAAATGACATAAAGGCTATGTTAACCAGTTTGATGAAAATATTTTAAATTGTATATGAAAACACCACACTGTACCCCATGATTGCATTAATGTACACAGCTATCATTTAATAAAAAAAAAAAAGAAAGAAAGAAATCAGTGGAGATGTGGAGGGGAGGGAAGATCAGAGACAGAAGGTTGGTTGGTGGGTCCAGTTGCGTTGCTTCAGCGATGGATGTACTGAAGGCCATGACTTCCTTACAGTACAATGTAGCAATGTAGCAAAATTGCACTTGTACCTCATGAATATACACAAATAAAAAGTTAAAAAGAATAAAAAGGGTAGGGTAGGAGGGGCTTGTTTTTAAGACCCAAAAGACGAGGCATATGGCTAGATGAGGTCAAGACTTGGAATCTAAATTTGTTCTAAGTATAGTGGTAAGTCACTAAAGAGTTTTAAGGATGAGGATGAATTTATATAGTCTGTTTTTAAAGGTTGTTCTAGTTCCCCTAGTTCTAACCATGATATCCTTGAAAACAATTGTTAAATGTAGAAAAACCATTCAAAGCAACTGTTAGAAGGCAGCAGAGTGTGACCAAGAACAGCAGGATGCAGTGCTCCTTTCCTCAAGAGAAGGGAGGCAAAAATGGTGTTGCATGTTATGCTGGCATTTTGGCTCTCTCCTTTGAAGGTGTTTCCCACTATTCAGTTCATGGGAATAGGGCCCAAGCAGAAAATGACCAATTTTATAAGTACAATTTTAGGATTAGGGAAATAAATGGGGCTTGAGAGAAAAAGTCCTAGAAAGAGGAAATTTATGAAAAGTGAGTACAAACATTTAGATCCCAATGTATCTTCAGCAATTGGCTGTTATTGGGCTATACCTATAGAGAAAAATTCCAAGGCACTCAGCAGAAACAGTAGCTAAAATCAAACAGGTGAGCAGAGATTTTAGGGACATAGTGCTGGGAGGCAGACATTGGCATCAGGATTTTCCAGGATGGAATGGCCTTGTTAAACTCCAAGAGCTTCCATCTGAGCAACCAGAGGGTCATGGTCTCACAACAGGCTCTGTTGAAGGAGCATAGCAATAAAGATGATATTCTAGGAGTAAGGAAAAACCAAAATAGCTGCTAAGAAATAGATTTAATGAAGAATACTGAGTTAGAAACTTTAGGAAGGAGAGGATTAGGGTGGGTCAATGGAATAATACTCCATATTTGATTATTTCAATAGCAATAATATTCAATATTCATAAATAGAAATGAAAAATATTTTTGACAATCTTTGAAGTTTGCACCCTAAACTTTAGCTCAGAATAAAATCTATTGCTTTAGAAGGATTTTCTTAAAGAACTAGCATATTGTTTCTAGGGAAAATATACTATTTTCTAGATTTGAGGTACGTATTGGGGTTCTCTAGAGAAACAGAACCAATAGGATATATGCATATGTTACATCTATCTATCTATCTATCATCTATCTAACTTGCTAATTTGTTATTATGAAAACTGGTAAGTCCAAGATCTACAGGGTGGCCCGACAGCCTGGAGACCCAGGAAAGCCAATGGAGAAGATAAAGTCTGAAAGCAGTCTACTAGAGAGTTCCTTCTTGCTTGGGAATACCTGCCTTTTGTTCTGTTCAGGTCTTCACATGATTAGGTGATGACCAATGTCATGATGGAAGACAATCCACCTTACTCAGAATTCAACAATTTAAATGTTTATCTTATCCCCCCCCAAACCCCAAGTTAACATATACAATTAACCATAACAAGGTATAATTTGCATAAAATTCAAAGATGTTAAATGTTCAGTTCAATGAGTTTTGATAAATATATGCTCCTATGTGATCACCACTACAATCGACAACATCTCTGTCACCTTAGCATGTGTCTTCATGCAACTGTATACTCAATCTCTTTCCATGGTGGGCTGATGTTGATCTGATTTCTATTTTCATTTTTGGGTTCTATAACTGTTTATAAATGGAGTGTTTAGTACTTGGCTTCTTTTACCCAACATCATTTCGGTGACGTTCATACATGCTACTGTGTGCCTCGATAACCCTTTGTTTTATATTGCTGACTGGTATTACAAACATCTACTATATGTTTACCCACTCACATTTGAGTTTGTTTCTAGCTTTTAGGACTATAAATAAAGCTAAAGTAAACATTTTTATAAAAGTTTTTTGGAATAGAAGTTTTTATTTATCTTGGGAAAATACCTAAAAATGGATTTGCTGGATCACTGGGTAGGTATATTTTAACTTTATAGCAAATTGTCAAGTGGTTTTCCAAGTGGTGGGAGTTCAGTGGTTGTACATGCTTTACCAACCCTTGGGATTGCCTTCTTTTTAATTGTAACTATTCTAGAAGTGATTTCTTATTGTGGTTTTTACTTGTGTTTCCATGGTAACTAATAGTATTAAACATTTTTCATGTGTTCATTACCCAGTGTATGTTCTTTGTAGAAGTGTCAGTTTTTATTGTGCTTGATATTTTTATTACTGAGCTGTAGAGATTTGGACATGTATTTCAGGCATACGTTCTTTATCAGATACGTGCATTGCAAATATCTCCAGGTCTATGGTTTACATTTTCATTTTAATGATTTCTTAGTAGCACATCCATTATTTTGTGACTTAGTTCTTATTTTTTGCTTTTTTCCTTGTATCATTAAAAGGAGATCTTTGCCTACCCCTATATCATAAAGATCATAAAGATTTTCCTCTTTTATTCTATAAGTTTTGTATTTTTAGCTATTGTTAATTCATTCACCATAAATTATTTTTTCATAGCTTTACTGAGGTATAATTGGTATAGATTAAACTGCACATTGAAAGTGAATGATTTGATGAATTTTGACACAAATATCTCCATGAAGCCACCACCACTATCAAGATAATGAACATGTCCATCAGTAAACATTTTTTGATCATTGAAAAAGTCAACCATAAATGATACTGATGAAATTATGCAAAAATCCAGGTGTGATATTTCTGGGGAGATCCAAGGGTCTCAGTCTTATGAAAGTTATTTTATTTTCTCAAAGTTCTAAGCACATATTTTTATTATATTCTCACTATGCATTTTTTCTCCGTCAGTATGATGTATACTTTCCAGTCCAAAATACGCTTTTATTCTATCTCTAAGTGAGGCTAAACAGTTTCATTTATTCTACTTCATGAGGCACACAGAAGTTAGAACTAGAGGATGCTTTTAAGAGTCACACTGTTTTTCAATGCCTTAGTTACTTCTTCTTTTGAATTTTGGTAATATATACATAACATAAAATTTATATTTTATTTTATTTATTTTTATTTTTTGAGATGGGGCTCACTTTGTTTCCAGGATGGATTCAAACCACTAGGATGGATGGATGGTTTATTTCCTTTACCCCACACTAAAATTCTGGACCCATTAAACAATATCTTTCCATTCTTCCCTCACTCCAATCTCTAGTAACCGCTATTCTACTTTCTGCCTCTAAGAATATTCCATGGAGTTATTTTTTAATGTATTGTGTGATTTTATTTACTGTGTTTTAATATTCAGTTACCCTAGAATTTTCCAACTTGCCAACTTTTACCAAAAAATTCTGCTGGTACTTGTTTGGGATGGCTTTAATCTATTGATCAATTTGAAGAGCACTGTGAGAGCTTAAAAATATTGGATTTTCCTATCTATGGATAAGATAAATTTCTTTCTTTGGGTCTTCTCTAACTTCTCTCTGAAGACTTTTTTCTGTGCAAACTTCATGCATATCCTTCATTACATGCCTTTATTTCTGTTTTCTAATAGTATCAAAAATGGATTTTTAACTTCATTTTTAATCGCTTGTTTCTAGGCAAATTTAAATGCAAAAATCTGTTTCCTTTATGCTCAAGGTAAAGCTTAGTTCCGGATATTGGGAAACTATACCATGTATGTGCTTGCTATATTGTGACAATATGTCATTAAGAAACGTAAGAGAGAGGTAGGCAGCATAAGTTAGCAAGAGCCAGAGGGAAGACAGAGCTATGGCCTCTCATCCCAGGGTTTTCATGGGGTGAAGACATAACTTTAAACAATACTAATAGTACTATTATCAATATATATACTTATAAAGGTGTATTTGTAGGTGGAAAGGACAAAAATCCTTTCACTTTTTATTACAAATATTCACTATGTTTAAAGGTCATTATGACACCACTTTCATGTTTAAATACAGATTTGCATTCACAGGTCCATCATCATCAGCAGTGCTATCAGCGGTGACATTGTGTATTCAAGAAAACATTTTGATACTCTTGTACAGGTATTGTAAAAAGTCAAGATGAATTAACTGTGTACTACTTGACCTTATTCAAGTTTCTAGTCTGAAATTCTCTTTTAAAAGGTAATTTTAAACTGTTTTAAATAATTCTTTAGCAATCTAAATTGTATTTACTAAATGAACCACAAAACTTTCAGTTATGTGGTTAGTCACGTATAATCACAGAGAAACTTTGTCTCCTACTGGCTTTATATAGACTCATTAGGAGATGAATCTTCCATCTCTGATGTTAGTTAGTTCAAAGATGTTTCTGTACAATACAGAGTATCCATAAAGTTTGTGTGTAATTCCTCATAGTTCAAAGATGTTTCTGTACAATACAGGGTGTCCATAAAGTTTGTGTGCTATTTAAAATATTTTGCACATGAACTTTACTGACACCTTTGCCTATCACTTCAAATTAAAAAAGAAAAACACATGCTTTCACAACTTGGAAAACAGTCTAACACCATTTAATACTCAAAAACTTTGAGTTTAACCTGAATCATTCCCCATTATCCCCAGGTGACATCTATTTCAGCTGTGAGGCTGCAATAGGAAAGAAAGAGTGGTTGACTTTGCCATCTGGCCTTTTCACATCTCCTTCCCAAGTGGGCTGACATGTGATTTCTGATACCGGGGGTAGGAAGGAGAGGAAGATATGTGCAGGCAGAATGAAGAAGAGAAAAGGGAAGCAGGGAAATTATTTTTTCTTTCTATTTTTTAATTTCAGATTAATGTGGGGCTACAAACAATTAGGTTGCATAGTTTGCATTTGTAAGATTAAAGTCTGATTGGAAGGTGTGTCCTACACCCAGGTAGTGAGCATATACCCATGCAATGATCCCTTTGGGTAGAAATTTATCCAACCCCTCCCTCTGTCCCCTCCTACCTGTTACTTGAATTTCTTTGAGTTTTTCTGTTGTTGCAGCATATAGGTGTTACTCTACCAGTTTCAATTAAATCCTGGGCACATATGGTATTTGCTTTTCCATTCTTGTGGTACCTCACTTAGGAGAATGGTCTCCAATTCCATCAAGGCTGTTACAAAAGACATAAAGTTTCCATCTTCTTTATGGCTGAATAATGTTCCATGGTGTATGTGTATGTGTTACCTGTGTGTGTGTGTACCACAATTTGTTAATGCGTTCATTTATGTGTTGAAGTACACTTGGGATGTTTCCACACTTTGTGACTGTGAATTACACTGCTATAAACATTCTAGTGCAAGTGTGTTTATCATAGAATGCCTTTTCTTCCTTTGGGTAAATAACTAGGGTAAATAACTAGTAATGGAATTGCAGGATCTAATGGTAGGTCTAATTTTAGTTCTTTGAGTAATCTCCATACTTTTTTCCATTCAGGTTACACAAGTTTGCAGTTCTACTAATGGTGTATAAACATTCCTTCTCTCTGTATCCATGCCAGCATCTTGCTTTGCGGCTACACATGAGCCATTCTCTTAGGGTTAGGTGATATTTCCAAGTGGTTTTTATTTTCATTTCTCTGATATCTAGAGATGATGAACATTTTCTTCCTATGTGTGTTGGTCATTAGTCTATCTCTGTAGGAAAATATTCCTGTTCATGTCTCTTGCCCACTTTTTTTTTTTTTTTTGCAGTTTTTGGTTAGGGCCAGGTTTGAACCCACCACCTCCTCTATATGGGGTTGGCACCTTACTCCTTTGAGCTACAGGAGCCACCCAACTCTTGCCCACTTTTTAATGGCATTGTTTGATTTTTCTTATTGATTTGCTTGTAATCTTTGCAGATTCTATCAGCCCTTTATGGGATGGGTAGCATGAAAATATAATCTCCCATTCTGTAGGTTTCCTTTTGCTTTGTTGATTATAGCCTTAGCTGAGCAGAAGCTCTTTAACTTGACAGTGTCTAATTTTGTTGTTGCTGTGATTGCCAGTGGGGTCCCTAGGCCTACAAGGTTAAGAGTTTTTTTGCATACTTTCTTCTCTGCTTTTCATAATTTCATGTCTGAGATTTAATTCTCTTATCCATTGTGAGTTAATTTTAGTAAGTGGTGAGAAATGCAGGTCCAGTTTCAGTCTTTTACATGTGGTTGACCAGTTGCCCCAACATCATTTACTGAATAGGGATTCTCTGCCTCCCTACCTCCCAAGATATGCTTCTGTTTACTTTGTCAAAAACCAGATGGCAATATGAGGCTGGTTTCATATTTAGATAATCTGTTCTATTCCACAGGTCTATGTCTCTATTTTTATGCCATTTATATGCTATTTTGATTGCTATAGACTTATAGTATAGCATGAACTCTTATCTTCATAATATTTTCATATTTGTTATTATTTCATAGAATTATATTGGATATTTGGTATTTTCTTTCTTATTTCATATTAATCACAAAACTATTTTTTCAAGTTCTTCAAAGTATGATGTTAGTAATTTAATGGGAATTACATCAAATTTATAGATCTCTTTGGGTAGCATAGCCATTTTAACAATGTTGATTCTTCCCAGCCATAACTATGATATGTTCTGTCAGTCAACAACCTCTGCAATTTCTTTTCTCAGTGTTTCATAACTCTCTCTATAGATATCCTTCACATATTAAATGTAGGTATTTAATTTTTTTGATTCTATAATGTCTTTGATTGATTCTCCACTTGACAACTATTGACATATATAAAGGCCAATGATTTATGTATATTAATTTTACATCCTGAGATGCTACTATATTTATTTATCAATTCTGAGAGTCTTTTGATTGAGTTTTTGGGGTTTTCTAGATATAAGGTAATGTCATCCACAAAGAGAAATAGTTCCTATTTGGATCCTCTTTATATTCTTCTGTACTCTGGTTGCTTTGGCTAATACTTTAAGCATGTTGTTGGATAGTAGTGGCAATTGTAGACATCACAGTTTGTGTGTTCTTAAGTGTTCTTATTTTTAAAAAAAGGTGTTGAATTTTGTCAAATGTTTTTTTCTGCATCTATTGAGAGGATTGTATGGTTTTTGTTTTTACTTTTGTTTTTGCAATGAATTATGTTTATAGATTTTCATATGTTGAACTAGTCTTGCATCCCAGATGTTTTGGTAGCTTGAACTTCAAGGGATTTATTGATTTCATTCTTTATCTTCTCTTTGGCCCAGTTATTGCTCCACAATAAGTTGTTTAGTTTCTATGACTTTGTTTGGAATGAGTCTTTCTGTTGGAACTGTTCTCTACTTTTATTCATTGTGGTCTATAAGAATACATGCTAAAATTTCTATTTTTTATATTTATTGAGTCTTGATTTGTGGTGTACAATATGATTGAACTTGGATAATAATCCATGAGCTAATGTATATTTAATAGTACTGGGATGAAATGTTCTTTAGATGTCTATTAAACCCATGTTTTTCTAGAGTTGTGTTTATGTACATTATTTCTTTGTTTAGTTTTTGCTTAGAGGTTCGGTCCAATTCTGTCAGTGTGGTGTTGAAGCCCTGGGCTATTATGGTGGTGTTGTTTATCATATTCTTTATATTAAGTAGAGTTTGCTTTATAAACCTGGAAGCATTTCAGTCGGGTGCATAAATATTTAGAATAAATGTCTTGTTGTTGAGTGGTTCCCTTGACCAGTATATGGTGTATATCTTTCTCTTTCTTTACTTTTGTTACTTTAAAGTCACTTGTATCTGCAATAAGAATTTCAACTCCTGCTTTCTTTTGGTTTCTATTTGCATGAAATACTACATTCCAACCCTTCACCCTTGATTTAGATAGGTTAGATGCATTTCCTGAAGACATCGTACACTTGGCCTGTATTTTTTTTAATCCAACCTGCCAGATGTGTCTGTTAGGTGGGAAATTCAATCCATTCTCATTTACTGAAGGAATTGATAAGTGGGGTGAACTTCCATTTGCTTTGTTCCGCAGGGCTCTGTTGCTTTGTTTTGTCGCTTGAACCATTGCAGTAACTAGGCTTCGTCTTTTAATTGCCTAATAGTTTTACTTTGCTGGGAGTCCATTGTGTTGGTCTGTGTATAGTATAGGTCTAGGTAATTCTAGAAGCAAGGAAATTCTTATCTATCTGTTACTCCTATAAGCTGGCATCTTACTTTCTGAAATTCACAGAATTTACAGCTGCCTTTCTCTGCTGAGTGATTTTGTGTCTGTTCAGAGAAACTGGATGTCATTCAGTCTTTCTTGACTTGGATGGCTGGATCTTTATTGAGACTAATACAAACAATTTAAACATCTGTTCTTCTGTGACTTCCCTTTGCTCCAGTTCATTACCTTCTAGGCAGCCCTCTTCTATTGAATCTTAAGTCAGTGTCACAATAGCATTCTCTCTTATATATAGCCCACCACCAGTCCATAGAAGACAATCCTGCATCCTCATGCAGAAGACTGATTAGATATACTGCCAGCACCTTCAGTCTAGGTCAAAACAAGTGGCTTCTATTTTAGATGATATAGGCAAAAAAAGACACCAGTCAGTCCCCTTTAATCAAAATGTAGGGGACACACATTACATACTATAGAATTTCTCCCTATAATTCCTCACCTCCTCACCACTGACTCCAAATAGAGAAGTACTGACATCAAAGATGAAAATTATAGCAAAATCACAATTTATTCCAAATATCATTTTCATAATTGTCTGTAAATCTCCTACTGGCTCTTTTACATGGGTGAGAGTTTTAAGATTTTTCTATTATTTCTCTAACACTGATTTCAAATTTTTACATAAGGGTCTTAATCTAGAGTATTTATTTTCTTCATTTATCATTGGGAAGTGAGACAGAAAAGGTGCATTTTAATAGCTTTAATTAAGTATAGGTAATATGATAAACTGCACATATTTATAATATACAATTTGGAAAAAAAGTCAATTGTATACAAGTGAAACCACTACTATCATAACTAAGCAATGAACATATCCATCATCACTAAAAGTAACTTCATGCACACAGGTAATGTTTCCCTACTTCCCCTCAGGTCCTTACCCTCCCATGTTCTGCCTTTTCTCACTACAGATCAATAATTTTGCATTATGTAAATGGTATCATATAATAAGACTACCTTTTTGTTTGGCTCTCAAAAGATAATCTTTTGAGATTATCTACATTGTGTATACCTATGGTTCATTCTTGTTATTTCTGAGTACTATCTCATGCTAGGGAAGTTAACACAATTTGTTTATTCCGTCTTCTTTGATGAACATTTGAATTATTTCTAGTTTGTGATTATTACAATATAGCTATTCATGCACAAGTCTTCAGATGAACATATGCTTTCATTTCCCCTTGGTAGATACTGAAGAGTGGCACGGCTGGGTCATATGTTGAGTGTATGTTTAACTTAAAAAAAAAATAAAAAAACCCTTTTCCAAAATGGCTGTACTATTTTACATTCCTGCGAACTGTGTATGAGACTTCCATTTTTCCCATACATTTGGTATGTTCAGTCTTGTAAGTTGTAGCCATTCAAATGGATTTGTAGTGTTATCTCATTATAGGTTTAATGTACATTTCGGTAATGAATGATGTTGAACACCTATCCTGAGCTTACATGCCTTCAGTGTATTGTCTTTGATGAAATTCAAATCTTTTTTAAATTAGATTTTTGATTTCTTACTATTGAGTTGTAGCAGTTCAAAATATACACTTTATCTAAAATATACTGGACAAATATTTTTTTCAGTCTGTACTACGCCAATGTCTCGGAAGAACAGATTTTTAATTTTGTGGAAATCTGATTTATCAATTTATTTTTTTAATGGAGTATATTTTGATGTCATATCTAAGACATCTTACAAATTTTTGTTTTAAAGATTTCTCCTTTGCTTTATTCTAGAAGTTTTATCTTTAAAAATTATATATATAAGTTTATGAATCATTTTCAGTTTTTTTTTGTGTATGGTGCACAGTAATAATCACAGGATTTTTTTTTTTTTGCATACCAATATCTCATTGTTTCTGTACCATTTTTTAAAAGACTATTTTTTCTTTTCTGAATTGCCTTTTAAACATTGACAAAGTTCAGTTGGCTATATGTGTTAGGCTGTGTCTAAATTCTCTCTTCGGTCCATTAGCCCTGGTTTATGCTGTTAGCACACTTCCTTGATTACTACAGCATTTTTAATCTTGAAACCAAGTACTGATAAACCTCCAGTTTTGTTCTTCTTTAGAGTTGTTTGCCTACCCTAGACCTTTTGGATTCACATAGGAATTGTACAATCTACTTGTAAATTTGACAAGAAGCCCTCAGGAAATTGTATTGAAGTTGGATTTAATTTGTAGATAAATTTGAGAATAATTGAGAGTATAACAATTTTTAGACTTCTAATTTATGGGCATGGTATATGTCTCCATTTTTTAGGTCTTCTTTAATTTATCTGAGCAAAGTTTTGTAATTACTCAGTGTATATATATCTTTCATATTAGGTTAGATTTTTCTTTTAAGTTTCATTTGTTTGATGGTATTATAGATTCTGTTCTTAAGAAATTTTTATTTTGTATTATTGTTTCTAGTATAGAGAAGTAAAATGTCTTTTTTTTTTACGTTGGTCTTATATCCTGCAACCTTGCTAAACTCAGTAGTTGATAGTATATTCTAAATAGCTGACCATTTTGCCTATGCTTGAAGACTGTTTTACTTTTTATCTTCCTATCTGAATGCCTTTTATTTCTTTTTCTTGTCTGATTGCACTATCAAGAACTTAATAGTATGACATTGAATAGCATTGGAGAGAGTGGACATTCCTTGTTTTGTTCTTTATTTTTTTTTTAAAAAAAGGTACTTTTTATAGAGACAGGTTCTCACTATAGTGCTCACTATGCTGGTCTTAAACTCCTGGCCTCAAGTGATACTCCAGTTTGGCTTCCCAAAGTATGGGGAATACAGGCATGAGCCACCAACCCTGGCCATCCTTGTTTTTTTCATAATATTAACTATAATGTTAACTATAGATTTTTCATAAATGCCTTATATCAAGTTGAGAAAATTTTCTTCTATTCTTTGTTTTTTATGAGGTTTGTTTTATAAATACGAATATATATTGTACTTGTTTGAATGTTTTTAACAAGCAGCTACTGAGACAATCATACATTTAAGAAAGAGTTGTTAATAAGGCAAATTATATAACAAGAGTGTAAAAAATGTATACCATTTAAATAAAGGAGACACAGTATTAAAATGACAATACTCAATATTTATTGATAAAGTTTGTTATCTTGTGTATTATATCTTGTATGTCTTATAATTGCAGAATTTTCAGATGTCAAGTATGACTTGAGTATTATAATTTTAATACAGTTTTTTCCTTCTTAAAATGTGTATACTATTTTGGCACCCGCTATAGATTGGTTTTGAATATTAAACCAACATTACACTCCTGGGAAAATACAACTTTATTATGATATATTTTATACATGGTGTATTTGACTTGCTAAAATTTTATATAGAATTTTAGCATCCATGTTCTTGAAGGAATGTATAATTTCTTATATGATTTTAGTGTCAGCATAATGCTGGCCTGATAAATGAGTTAAATGAGATAATGAGTTGGAGAATATTTATTTCTCTTCCATTTTCTGGAAGAGTTTGTGTAGATAAGGCATTATTCCACCCTTAAATGTTTGGTACAATTTACCAGTGAAGTTTCTCCAGGCTGAAGTAGTTTCTCACATGCAGATCTCTAAGACCTCTCTATCTGGAAAGCTGTTCTCTCTTTCCACACGCTCTGTTCTGTGAAGTCTTATTGCCATGTTCTTTGCAGACTCTTAGCTCTGTCTCCTCAACTCAGTGAGTTCTCCAGTTATCCCTAGTTTCCTCCTCCCTGTGCCATGGTCCGAAAATACTCTCAAATCAGCAAACTAGGACAATTGTAGGACATTTTATTTATTTCCTGGCTATCAAAGAGGTCTGTTCTTTATTGTTTGATGTTCACTGTCTTGACAACTGTTGTTCATGTATTTTGTTTGTTTAGTGGGGGTTTGCTTTTGTTTGTTTGGTTTAGTTTGATTATTTTAGGTATTATGGCAAACCTTGGTCGGAGGCAAAAGTCTAAGAAGTCCTATTTAATTACAATTGTAATTTGTTTTCTCTTGCTGCTGTAACATATTATTACAATTTAGTGACTTAAAAAGCATGAATTTATTCCCTCATCACACTGAAGGTCAGAGTCTCATACCAAAGTGGAGGCAAGGCTGTGTTTCTCTGGACGTCTCTAGGGAGAATCCACTTCCTTTCCTTTTCCAGGATGTAGATGCCAGGTGCATCATCTACAGGTCAGTTGATGTTTGGCTTCTTCCTCTGTCTTCAAAGTGCATCACTCCAACCGCTGGTTCTACTGTCCCTTCTTCTTTTTCTGACTTTGTTCCTCCTACCTCCTTTTCACATCACAAGGTCCCAAAACAATGGATACTGGTGTGGTGCAGATAGAAAGGAACAGTCATGCACTGCTGGTGGTACTGCAAACTAGTACAGCCTCTGTGAAAAATGGTATGGAGATTCCTCAAAGAATGTAAAGTAGACATACCATTTGATAGTGCAATCCAATTAGTAGGTATCCACTTCTCTTTTATAATTTAATTTAATCTCCTTATCTCAAAACCTTCAGCTAAATTACATTGGTAAAATTCTTTTTATCATGTAGGGTAACACAGGCACAGATTTTAGGAATTAGGACACAGACATCTCTGAGGATCTATTATTCTACCACACATTACAAATACATTATAGGACAACTATTTAGCTACTAGGTAGACATTTTATAACTATGTGTGCTTTATCTCTTTTTTTAAATGAATAATTACTTTTCTGATACTTCTATTATTATGGTGATTGATTTATTTAAAATATTTATTGCATGGTAAATGTTATGATCTATAGATAAGAATATTAATATGTTCTGCAGTTTACTTTGAATTAATTTACACTCAAATATGTTTAGATAGTATGACTAATTTAAGGCTCATGACTTCAATAATTTAAAAATGACTATTTGGGTCAAAGGACTCATCTATGCTAAATCTTGTAAACCAAATTACAATGTTGAAATGTTATTTTACTTAGAATAAAAATGAAACATATATTGATTATTGACTTTTTCAATTTACAGATTTCTTAGCAGAGTAGCTGGTATACCTCAGTATTTTCTCAAATATAGATCACATTTAGACTTCTCCAGTCAGATAGTTGAGATACAGGATTATTAGGATTAAGCATAGAAATAAATTTTCATCAGCTATTGACATTTTCACTGTAATAAAATTATCTATATAATTTACAAAGCTGAGTCTTGTTATTGCATGATATTTTGTTATAGCATCATGCTCAAGTTTGTGACTAGGGTTGGAAAGGCCTGAGTTTAAAGCTTTATAATCTAGGGCACCTTTCTTATCTTATCCATATTGTTTTTCATAGACTTGAAAATATTACCTTCCCTCATTGGTTTGTTTGGCAATTACGTGTCTTGAAATTAAATTATCACATAGTAATATAAGTGGCCTTGTAATGCTTTTGCTCCACATAGTTAGATACTTCGTTCTTAGCATCATGTTGTCAGGACATAAAAAGCTTTTAATATTTATAATCTTAATGATAGTAATGTTACCATGGACTGAATAATTTACATATTTAGAAAGAGAGAGAGAGAGCAAAGAGAACGTTCACCTTTGTTAAATCCTTGTAGAAGATGCTTAGTGTATTAAAATTCATTCAGTGGGGGTAATCTTAAATTTTGAGATTTTTTAAACTTAAAAAATGCTAATGATTAACTGATAGACATTTTTTAATGTCCTCTCTGCATTGGATTGAATAATAAGGAGAGAAAGTATATGAAAAGTGGTTGTTTGACAGTTTAAAAATTTGCTTATACTTTGTAACTAAGCTTAGATATATACCCAGAAGTGAAGTGTACTTATTTGGTAGTTATTAAAAAAAAATTACTTCAAAGAGTGGTTTATCTAAATGTCAATGTGTGTATATTTATTCACTAACTGCTATTTGCAAAATTGTTTATTTTAAGGTCAAGCATGTAGTACAAACACAAAGTCGTATAAAATCACTCTTTTTATGGATAGATGATACAAAGATCTAAATCTAAAAAAGGTTAAATAGAAACTTCTTCAAAATTATTTTAAAAACAGATTAGTAGTTTCACTTATTACTAAAACATATATTATAAATTTAAGCAAGAGAAACAATTGCATAGCAGAAAAACTCTTTGTAAGAGTTCATAATAGAAACACGTAATCACAGCAATTCAAAAGACAACAGAGTAATTTAAGTTTCAGTGCATATGATATAAAAATTACTCTCAAAATTCTTAAAGCCATCACCAAATTGTTTCATGTCATAGAATATATGACATTAAAATTTCTCTTAAAGTATGCTAGATGAGATGGAAAACAGGAGAAACCAGAGAATAAAAGAAAGATCAAATTTAATTTTCTTAATGTTTGTCTTATTGTTTACATTGAAAACACTGCTCTTCCTAAGAGTTAAGTGAGGTTGCCCGAAATAAGTGTGCATGTATGCATATATACATACATATATATGTGTGTGTGTGTGTGTGTGTAGGGCAAGTATATTCCTTTGAAAAATAAGCTAAGATTCATGCCATCTTTCTCGTTCTTAACAATATGTCACATTTATGTAGAAATTGGTATTTTTACTCATAGCTCTTATCAAACACCTGATTTACTTTCATTCCACAAATATTCATTGGAAACTTCCTGTGTCTCAGGCCCTTCCTCTGAGCCAACACTACAGTAGTAAAGAAACCTAACCAGATTTTTACTCTTAGAGAGATTACTCTCTTGAGAGAGAGAAGGATCATACAAAATAAAGCGATCACGTAAAATGCTAATGTAATTCAAGCTGTGACCACGGGAGCAGATCGCAGGGAAGAGCAAGTGAAAGAGAATGACCAGATGTTACTTAAATTTGGTGGTCAGAGAAATTATACTTCACTCACAGTTTCTATTTAATTATAATTTTTATCTTTCTGTCATCAAAAGAACAGATGGACATATTTTATTTGTTTTTGTAGATTTTCCAAAGAATTCATAGTATCTCCGGTTCCTGAAGAGTTCACTAACTTAAGAGTTGATACAATATTTAACCTTTTATAGATACTTAGTTCCAAAGTTGTTATTTTAAATTTTAGTGCCATATTATTAGTAAAATCATTAGTAAAACACTATGTGATATTGGATTATTATTTTCTTATATAAGGATCCATGCAAAAAAAAAGTCTAAAAATATTTGGGACATTGAGTGAATTTATAGAATTATTTCTACCAGGTAATGTATTTCCTACCCAATTTTTCCATTAGTGACTAGTAACACACGGTAAAATTTCATACCATGTAATGTTGTTTTCCAGCAAGCTAATATTTCAACTAGAACTCTTGATTAACATCCAGTACTTTTTCTATGATATCACAGCTTCTAAAGGCAACTTGATTTTACTTCTGATAAAAAAAATAAGTAAAAACATTGCTTTTCAAACACTCTACTTCACTGAGTCAAAGGTACCAATGACTCTGGGATGCTCCATTACTTCTCAAGATGCTTCCAAGTGAACTACCATACAATATTATGGTCACTTGGCTTTATATTTTATACTTTTATACCAACAGAGCTCTTTTAGAGGTATACACAGGTCTTCATCCATCTTATGCATGCATGCTGGAAAGTATAATGAAAATAAACTGGTTGAGTTGTCCCTATAAATTTTATACAATCAGACTATAAGTTATCTGAGTAATTTTTCAATTCAGTCTTTGATGTCATTCGTAAGAGCACATTGACAATACACAATGTAAAAAATCTTATACCCTGGACACTTTAGTAATGGGCTCTTTAGATAACTTTGCAATTATAATGATCTATCTTACTTTTAAAAGCCATGTCAGGAATTATGCTAACCACTGTTTGAGTCAGTTTCTTTAATTTCAGTTTCTAAGAGTTTCAGAGAATGTTCCAGTGTTATCTCTGGCCTTTCCTACAGGTGACTGCTACCTTTTCTGCAAATTTCAATCTAGCATTTTGATGGCTTCCCATGCATAAGTAATGGAAATTATCCTCTCTGGCTGATTGCTGTTGTGACACATTATTGATTTCAATTCATGTCAAATTTCAAAGTTGTTAAAATGAAAAAAATGAAACAGTGTTTGATGATGACTAATGTAGCAGAGTAACAAAGTAAGCGTATTCAAGGTATGGCAGTTCAACTGCAGGCTCTGTTTAACTTCCTATCATTTATTGTAAGGTCTTAAAGTCAAAGTCCAAAATGTTACATTAATATGTTAGCTTTTCACAAAAAGTCATTTATTTTAGAATAAAATTAATATTTTCATTTATAGGCAGTGCCTGTGTTATGAATGAGATAGGTTCTGTAGGTTTGTTCTTACGTCAAATTTGTATGTAAGTTGGACTAAGTTCACTTCACCTATTACTTGTAATAGCCTCTGTTTGTAGGTGTAAGTCACACATCAGTCAGATGTTTGTAACTTGAGGACTTGCCTGTACTTCAGTTTCTCTTTTGGTTTCATAAGTTAATGTTGACTTCCACTCTCATCCCTAAAATTTCATATAGCATATTTGTCCTAATATAATTATATTCTCTGGAGTAAAATCTCTCTATGAAATCTACTTCTTCCCTACCTTTTTTTCTTTTAAATTTATAAAAGCTCTAGGAAAGAAAACCTTCAGGAGCTATTGCCAACAACTTTAGAATCTACATTGAGTTTGCTCAGCAAAATAATTGTGTTTTTCTAGGACTTATGAAGCAAGGCAAGATAAAGCAGGGGACCAGGGTGTGTGGAGGCAACTGTGTTTGCTGAGACTGCTTACTTATGCTTTACGTCTCAGGGGACATGTATGCAAAAAGCTGACCACTACAGCCATGATCCAAGTTCAGACACATAGTTTCTCATTGGCTACTTATTCCATCCTGTGTAGCATGTCATAGTAAATAAGTATGCTTAGAAGGTTGTGATCATGTGCATTGTAAATAGGGGGATGAGTTCCCATTGTGGGGATTTTAAGGATCATTCCAATATGGCTCTGGGAATTACACCCAGAGAGGGATGAAAGAATTTATTATATGCTTAGGTCCTAGAGACAACAGGCATAGAAAGCCATGCATGAGGCCATATGGAAGAGCTTCCAGGGAGAGGGAGCCCCACTCCAAGCAGTTAGGGAGGAAGGGAAGAGAGGGAGAAAGATGGAGAGAAGAGGGTCAGGGGAGAGAGAGGAAGAGAGAGAGAGATAGAGAGAAATATCTCCCCTGGATGAATACCTTTATTGGGGGTCGGGGTAGGAGTCAGGGTAATCACACAAGCAAAAGGCGTGAGGGGATTTCACTGGTGTATCTGTATGTCACTAGGTTATAATCAGGGAGGGCAAAAAGAACTGTTGGCAAGGATCAGCCTTATCACCCTGGTGTACACAGTCACCTAGGCAGGCACTTATGGCCTATTTATGGCGATTTTGAGGCATCAGGAAAATATAAAGTTTTAAAAATGTGAGATACTCTATGACTTGTTTCCTTTTCTCTTTTGAGTTAAATGGTCGATGAGGCACCTCATATTTCAGTGATATGTTTCTCACCCCACAGTACTGAAATGTGAAAGCAGGTAGATGCTGAAGAATAAATGTCCCTAGAAAATGTTTGTCATGTAGCAGACTGGCTGGCTAGTACCCAATAGACTCCAAAACCAGGCTTTTCCTCTTCTTCATATTCTAATGATTTTACTGGTGTGTTGATAGTGGTCTTATCTTACAGAGACAGAGACACTTAACCACACTCAAAAACAACAGTTAACCAGAATTTCTATTACTAATTTACAATGAGAAGTAGAGCAATTATATGCATATATGTATTGAGAAATATCTAACTCAGCCATAGAAATATCTATGCTCAGCACCGCTTCATTTCACCCATCCAAACTGCTTCTTCCAGAGCCTCATCAATCTGAATTTTATAGTTTTTGGATCCTTATAATTTAAGCCAAAAACCTTGAATTCACCTTTGGCTTCCCTGTTTGTCTAATCCAAGCATCCTCAGCCAATCCTGTGGACTATGCATTCAAAATGCATCCAGAATCTCATTATCCCTCACTGTATTTCTATTGCTAAACTAGTCCAAACCACCACCTTCTCTTGCCAGTATTTTCATGGTGACCTACCAAGAATTCTCACCATTTCTAGCCTTGCTCTGCCTTGTCCTGTTCTCATCAAGTGCTCAGAGAGAGTCTAGAAAGACCTTCTATGCATAAAACTCACTTACTGCAGCTTGGCGATCCTAGCACAGTGGTTACAGTGGGCGGGTTTGAACCCAGCCCGGGGCCAGCTAAGCAGCAATGACAACTGAAACAGAAAAATAGTCAGGCATTGTGGTGGGTGCCTGTAGTCCCAGCTGCTTGGGGGGCTGAGGCAAGAGAATCGCTTAAGTCCAGGAGCTGTGAGCTATGATGTCACAGCACTCTACCCAGGGTGACATAGTGAGACTTTGTCTCAAAAAAACAAAAAACAAAAGTCACTTACTGCTTTCTATTTTATAGAGTATGATTCAAAACCTATAACAACAGATGGATCCCTGTGCTTAACTTGCATTCCTGATTACTCCCTTATATTTTGTCCCCCCCTTTTTGCTTTTCTTTATTTAATTTACTACCATCTAACTTTTTTACATATTACACTAGAATGTAAGATCCACAGGGCAAAAACAAATTTTGTTTTGTTCGCTGTTTTGTATTCCCATCATGCAGAACAACAGGTGCATGGTAGGCACCCAGTGCACGGGGAACAAATGAACTTGCTCTGTCCAGCTAAGTATATTCTTTATTTGGAGGCAGATATCAAAGCAGTAAGACGCTAGGTGAACATAGACACAAAGGAAAGCAATTATTTGCATGTTCAGTGCTATAATAATCCAGTGCTTCCATTTCCATGAAGATCTCATATATATTATATTTAGAGCCCATGTTGAGTGTGTGATTCAAGTTTAACTTCCCTGAAAGTATCTTCTAAATCTTAAGTACTTTTATATTTATTTTCCAAATTTATAGTCACACAAGTAATGCTTTATTGCACTGGTCTTTTAAAATAATGAGAATATTAGATCTGAAGCTTAAGTTCCTTTTGACCCCTATTCTGGCCCCCTCATCCTTGCCTGATTTGGTGTGTATCTTACTAGAATTAATCAAAAAGACAGTTTATGTATCTGAACATGTGCATGAAAATATGTACAATTTTTGGTGTAACTTTTTCTTTTCAGCTAATTAATACCATGGTGTGCCTATAATTTTGCAATTTGCTCTTTTTTTCCTCCTCACGTGAGTTTTCAATCTATGTTAATTTACATACAGCATACATTATTTCATTGCACTTCACTTAATTATACTTTGCAAATGTTGCATTGTTTACAAATTGAAGGTTTGTGACAAACCTGCATCAAGGAAATCTGTTGGCATTATTTTTCCAACTACCGAGCTCACTTTGTGCCTCTGTGTCAGATTTTGGTAATTCTTGCAATGTTTCATACATTTTATGGTTGTATTATGGTGATCTCTGAACAGTGCTTTTCCAAGTTACCATTGTAGTTCTTTCAGAGAACCATGAACTACTCCTGAGATGGTGAACTTAATCAATAAATGTATGTGTGTGGACTGCTGCTGCCCCTGACCATTCATTCCTCTCTTCCTCTCCTGAGGCCTCCCTGTTATTCAAGACTCAACAATGTTGAAATTAGGCCGGTTAATATTGGCCTGTAAGTGTTCAAGTGAAGGGAAGAGTCACACGTCTCTCACATTAAATCAAAAGCTAAAAATGATCATGCTCGGTGAAGAAGTCAAGTTGAAAGCAAAGAAAGGCTGAAAAACAGGCCGAAAAACAGGCCCTTTGCACCCGTTAGCCAGGTTGTGAATGCAAATGAAAAGTTCTCAAAGGAAATTAAAAGTGCTACTTCAGGGAATACAAAAAATAAAAAGAAAGAAAAGTAGCCTTCTTGCTGATATGGAGAAAGCTTCAGTGGTTGGATAAAAGATCAAAGCAGCTGTAACATTCTCTTAAACCAAAGCCTAATCCAAGCAAGGACCTAACTCGCTTCAATTCTGTAAAGATAAAGAAGCTTCAGGGAAAAAAGTCTGAAGCTAGTAGAAGTCTGTTCATGAGGTTTAAGTAAAGAAGCTTCCACATAACATACAGCAGCAAGTGGCAGGGCTTTGTCTCTGATTTGGAATGTCGTTCTTTTGTGAGTAAAATGTTACTAGATGGCATTGAATGCTGCAGAAAAATCTTACATGAAAGGGAGGCTCAATCAATGTGGCAAACTTCACTGTTGTCTTATTTTAAGAAATTGCCACAGCTACCCCAGCCTTTAGCAATTACCACCCTGATCAGTCAGCAGCCATCAACACAGATCCCCACCAGCAAAACATTACAACCCATTGAAGGCTCAGACGGTCATTAGCATTTTTTAGCAATAAAATAAACTCACACCAAATGGGTGCAATGCACATCTTCTGGGTCAACATTCATAACAATGACTTCAAATGTACAAATGCAAATTATGTAACCAAAATGTGTGTACCCCTGTCATACTCTGAAATAAAAAAAAAAAATTCAAAAAAGCAATAAAGTATTTTTGTAATTAATGTGCACTTTAATAAGGTGTAATGCTGTTGTACCGTCAGTAATCTATAGTATAAACACCAATTTACATGTACTGGGCAAAATAATTTATGTGACTTGCTTATTGCCATAGTCAAAAACAGAAACTATGACAGCTCTGAGGTACGCTTGTAAGATTAGTTCATTTCTCCTACCTGTTATATATCATTCCATCAAATCAACAAAATAGGTTTAATTGATTTTCCAGTGTTTCAGTTGCTTATTTTTGTTTTCTAGCTTTTGGCAAGTATATTCAGTCATTAAATACCTTACTATGTCTCCATATATATATGTACATTTACTTAGAATTGCTAATTCACAGTCTTTGTACTTCTTTGGTATTAACACTTTTTGTAAATTATTCTGCAAAATCGTTCTCTTGTTTGCTTTACCATGAGCAATGAAAGAAATCACTATTTCCTTATAATTTTTCAGAAGAGAGCTGGCAGAATAATATTTTTCTTTTTTTTAATATGATGGGTAAAAAGTGATATTTTATTGCTTTTTATACATTTGGATTGCTACAATTGCTACTGAGAATTAATATTTTCATATAAGTAAAGTTCATTTGAATTCCATCTACAAACTTCTTACTCATATTCTCTCCTCATTATTATTTTTGTTTAACCCTCATGTGTAAGCAGTTATGTGAATCGATAATAAATTTCATCATCTATAACATATTTCTTAAGAATTTTTTCCTTTTTATCAAAGTATTTAAATTTTGATGTCAAATTCGTACATCTTTTCTATGGTCACATGTATATATACTAAAATACATTTTAAATGGATGATCAGGATAGCAATAAACTCAAAAAGGGGAACACAGGTATGAAATGTACTTGTGATTTGTTTTTAATTGATGGGCCCAGGAATTGTTTTTAATACATGCATTTTTGTACATATTAAATATTTTATAGTTTTTAAAAAATTGTTGTCTTCAAATTCTTGACTATAATTTCAGTTGTCGACTTTTCAAGTGCTTTCCAATCCTTACCACCTTCTTTCTGTATTTTTACGCCATCATTAAGGTAATTTTCAGGTCTTGTTTTTGTGTTTTTCCCTGTCTTTACCATGACCTACATTCTTCTATGTTGCCTTCTGTATGAATCAATAATGTGATTTATTTGCCTCTGATATTCCCAGAATATATTTTTTATCTCCCTTCCTATGATTTATTTTAGATCTTTGATAGAAGAAGTAAAAAGATAATGAACTGTAGTGGGAAGATTTTGAACAGAAATCAAGTGAGTTATTTAGTGTCTTATGAGTATTTAGCACAGGTGAAAAGTTCAAGTCTTTTTTCCCCCTAGCAGGTTTGCATTTCCATCTATATTAAATGAGTCCTGTCTCTTCCATTCCTATTTCTTCTACTTATTAACTGCCTGGGAACTCTATGTGTGACTTTTGCTCTGCACTGGGTAGCTGAAATCAGTTTCTTTAAGGCAAAATAAATGCTCACAGATTGTAATCTCTTGAAGGAAAAAGGGCACGTCTTGTAGTTTTCTTTGTTTGGTGCCCAGGACAGCATTGTGATGGTGAGGATTTTCTTTGATTCTTACCTCTTTAGAGTAAATAGTGGTTATTAAATCACCAGAAATGTCTCTTCTCTTTCTACTGCAATGTACCCAAATACCAAGGCCCCTATTTTAGGGGAAAATATTCTGAACAAGCAAATCTTTTAAATCTCACTGCTGTCTTCATGAATTTAATACTAACATAGCATGTAAGGATGTCAGAGAAAAGACTCTGCAAACATCAAACAGCTTTACCCAGTGTTTATTAACCATGTTGTACTGGGCTACCCATGGAGTTATTTAGCTATCAGACTTCTCTAAAAATAATATTTGTACTATTTCAAAATCCAAAACACAACATAAGAGAAATTTAAACACTCTACTTTTTATGAGAAGCCTTGTAAGTAAAATGTTTTCCCTATGTCTTTGGATTTGATTCCTCTGGAAAAAATTATAAAGCACATATATTTTGTGTGTGTGTGTTCCAATTTAAGACTTAGATATGAAAAACAAGTTTTTTATATTTAGTACAAGCAATTTCTATTAATAAAAGTCCAGTCTGAGATGGAAGGAAATGTATGCATAATCAATTTTCCTAACGAAACAGCAGATTAGAAGGATCCCAGGAAATGTACTAAGGAGGTTAATCATTTCTTTTCTACTTCACATTTCCCTTTTCTTTCTAACAGAAATTTCTTCAATTGTCATCCCTGCCCTACCCCATTGTTCACAAAAATGGACAAGTTTTTATTATATGAAATCAAAATGATCTATGTATCTATATATATTTTCAACAGTATTAGAGACATGACCTAGAACAGTGGTTCTCAAGGTTTACCAGGCATCAGAATCACCTGGAAGACTTGTTAACTTACAGATTTCTGATCATCACCTCAAAGGGTCTTCTTCAGTAGGTTGGAGGCTGGGCCTGAGAATGTGCATCTTAGGCATATTCCTGGGTGATGCTGCTCTAACTGGGGCAGGGACCGCACTTTGAGAATCACAGATCTAGAGAAATTCTGAGCTTGGGCAGGGTTAATGTAGTTCCCTACACTAAGAATTTAGAATTGGAGAATGTTACCAGTTATTCTGTGTAATAGCTATAAATTTGGAGCTAAATTGGTCTTCATTGGGTCATGTATAATTAGAGAAATTCATTTGGCAGAGTAAGGAATAAATCAAATATTCACCAACTAACATAAAAAGCAGAGAAAATGCAGCTTCAGAAAAGAGAGAAATGGAGAAATCATCTCTTTGGATAATTTTCTAATTTCTGGTTCCAATCATTTAATATGTCTGGGTACAGTTCTCATGGCTGAGTTCTCAAAGATACTCTTTTGTGACTTTCTAATAAATGCCAATTTGCTTTTTTTGTGAGCTGTTCTGAAAAGTATGGGATCTCATTTAACAAAATTATTGCTGAATTTAAAAAGAATATATTTTCTTAACTGATCTATGTACAAAATAATTGGTTTATATATACATTTCAATAATTACAAAAATATAAGCTCTGCTAGTATTTATCACAACTATGGCAGAAAAATAAAGATCTTCACTGATCAACTTATCTAAAATAGTATATGACATTGTATTCTAGATGTATTTGCGTTCACCTCTAGACTGACATCAGGGAACTTCATTTGGTTTATACTGTATCCTCCGCAGTAAATGAACAAATAAATAAACGAACCATGGTTGCCAAATTTTTAGTTTAAGTGGAATATGATATATATTTTTTGAGAAATAGTGTGGGCTAAGCTTGTAAGTTGCATTCTGTTTTTTCAAGTCCTGAAAAAATTAACCACAATTCATTTTTCTCTGGGTTCTAAATAAAATCACCAGATGTTATGTAGCAGGTCATACCAGGCCACAATGGCTAGAGAGTGATACAGGTATTGATCTCAGGGATTAACCTTGTCAGCAATTAAGTACAGAGAAGTCAACAAGGCAGGAGAAGCCAAAATGCAGCAGAACACGATGGCATGAGTAGCTTTTTCTGCATATCAACCAGTTGCAAAATCTCAGTGACAAACAAGAGCTTTGATTCTCCTTTTCCCAGGTCTGTGGCTTGGCTGAGGCAACCTAGTTCTGCCCTGCACGTCTATGTGCGTACTGGGGCAGTTCTGTTCCTTGCATAGGAAGGATCCTCTGAAGCTTAGGGGAGGAGGGCAGAACCCAGTGAAGCATGATTTCCTTCTGGAGGCAGTCAGGAACTGTCCAGGGGGTTGACAAAAGTATGGGATGCCCCCAAGGCCTAAGATCATATTTTCATGCTGTTCCTTACCTCATAACTCACAGTTCAAAGGAAATCACGTGGCCTTTCTCCACATCTATGACACAGAGAAACATCCTTCCTATGTGGAGAACAGAGGAAATCAATGTTTGTTGAACAATGTTCCAATATTATGCTAGCACTGATAAGGATCAAACTTGCTGAAACTACCCATAAACCCCAGGCAAGCACTTTCAGATATCGCCCACTGTCGATTATGTTGAAGGATTTAATGTGTAAAAGATTACATTAGTCACAGTTCAGTTGTAACAATAGACCTTCTCTAGTAAATCAGAGTAAATGTAACATGGAGAATTGGCTGTACAAACGTAGGAAAGACTGAAGAACAAAAAGGAAAAGGGTTCAAGTTACCTAGAAAAGTAAAAGGGAAAAGATACAATACTTAAAGATCAAAACCTGCAAAAATCCTTGAGCTGGAGCTCATGAGCTTATGCCTGATGAATTCTGCTGGAAATTCTGTTGTAGTTGATGCTTGACCCACCAAAGAGGCTCCAGCTTGCAAGCGCAAGAGTGATACTGAAAAGGTAGCTGCCTTCCCCAGATTAAGTCCTTTATCATACCTCCTCTTTGCACCTCTGGCAATTTTCAACTAGAGCCAGAGATGGAGAGCTTCTCTCTTCCTCCTGCTTTCTGATTTCCTATTATCACTCTTAAGGGTAAGAATTCATCAAAAAAACAGCTGTTGGAGGATGCCTGAGAAATACAATGGGCTGGACTCAAGCCTCTTTTTTTTTTTCTCTCTCTCTTTGCTTTGTTGTGGCATCACAGCTCACAGCAACTTCAAACTCTTGGGCTTAAATGTTTGATTCTCTTACCTCAGCCTCCTAAGTAGCTGGGACTGCAGGCACCTGCCACAATGACCGCCTATTTTTAGTGATGGGGTCTTGCCCTTGCTCAGGCTAGTCTTCAACCTGTGAGCTCAGGCAATCTACCGGCCTCAGCCTCACAGAGTGCTAGGATTACAGGCATGAGCCACTGCACCTGGCATAGTCTCTTTAATTAAACACCTAGAAGAATCATGAAGGAGGAAGAATCATAGGGCCCAAGAGCAAATATGTAAATGATTTATACAAAGAACTGTTGTCTTTCCCCTGGAAGAAGATGGAAGGACTCTGCAGGAGGACTTAAGAAGAGGAGAGAGAAGTGAGAAATATACAGATGATGGATGGGACGGCATTGTATGACTACTAGCCATTTGGATTAGGTTTGATATCTGGCAAAAATAAGTGAGCTCATGCTAGAAGCTGAAAGAACACCATTCATGAACTGTGCTATAACACTCTAGGAATTGAGCCTTGGAGCTTCAGGGTCAATCCAATACTGTGCATGAAATATTGTACTTGCAGAGACTCCGAAGGCCTGGAAATGGATCTCAGGAGAGACTTGGGTCATTGTCTTGAAAAGAACACCAGGGTAGAAAAAATTGTGCCAGAATGTCATGACACATGTGAGATAAACACCAGCATTCATATTCTCTACAATAATAGATTGAGAGAACAGGAATTTGAGAAGGGATGATTTTCTTGCTTAAACCAATGAAGTTTTAAATCCAACGAGGATTAATGTTTAACGTAGCACTGTTGCTATAGTCTGATGAAGCCAGAGACAGTTTCCCAAACCATAGATCCTAATAAATACAATGAAACTAGTTCATCTGATCTAAACTTTATTTGTTGCAACCCACATAAAGGAAATACATTTCATGGTGGATTACACACACAGACATATCCCACACAAAATTTAAAATAAGTTTATTGAAGCAATGTTTATCTTTACTATGTGATTGACTTTAATATTTTCTATTTTATCTATTCTACACTATTTTATTTCTTAAAAGAATGCTGATTGTGACTTATCTAACGGCTTTTATCACCACTAAAGAGATATAATAGCCCTCCTTCATTTTGAAAAACCCTGATCACATTTAATTCTTATCATTAAGAAAACTAAGGCTTGATTTGAGCAATAAATCTATACAAATTTCCTAAAATCCATGATGCATTGAATTGTATCATGCTGTTTTTAGTCATTAAATCCTTAAGAAGTGAGGCAACATCTAGTTAAATTGTATTCAACACCACTAGGTTTTTCACCTGTGTTTTTAGTGAATGTTTCCCAATAATTGTGAGTATTTGAGCCACACCATTTCATGGGTTTATCTTATCTCGCCCAAGGAAATCATTAGCCCTTTGAGAACAGAATTATGTCCAACACTCTTCTTGACCTACAGCAATAATGCAATTCTAAGCAAAGGATTCTAGGACTCAATAAAGGCATATTTAATCGAATGATAGAAAAAGAATTACAAGAACAAAGAGTTTATATTCATATGTCTCCGAGGGCTAGCTGACAGGCTTGTGTCACCCTTCCAAAAATAAAACACAAATCATAGAATTTTCTCAATGATGTGAAAAACCTAATGTATCATTTCTCACTTCAATATAAACTGTTAGCACAGTGACTCAAAATATTCTGGGTTTGGAGTTCATTACTAATAACAAAAAGCTTTTTCAGGTTTATAAGAACATAGTTTGAAATAGACAAGCCTTCAGACGCTGTGACTAGCTCACAATTTTCTCAACTCAGTAGAGTGCTGGTACACCTGAACAGCCTAATAGTTACCCAAGATTCGTGTTCTGCTAACGTGGTTGGATTTCATGAAGAAAACAAATAGGTAGGCTGATTTGATATGAAAAAAAAAGAAGAAAACAGTCTCCACAGAGACTTTCAATTCTTCCTTTCTATCAAATAGAATTTTTATGGCTTTGGCATAAACCCTTGAAAAGCTGGAATTTTAATAGAAATGCCAATGTAGTTTTAAATATAGCACCCCTGGGCTATGCTTGCATTAAAGGAAAATTCAATGTCCCTTATAGCAACTGAATATTGGAAATGTTGATGGTGGGTTTCCATTCAATGTTTAGCTATTTGGCAATCTTCTTTTTGATACGAAATATATTTGTCACCCTTTACATTTGTCAAGTACTGAATAATTTTAAAAATTGCTGTAATCAATTTAAATCTATGTACTTAAAACCACTGCTTATGTAAGTTTAAATTTTTAGGTGCATAAATATGGTGAAATATATTTTTTAAGTATGAAGCATATGAATATTACATATGCTGTCAGAATGATGTGGTAAAAAGAATTCCACAGCCAGAGAAAGAAAACCTGATTGTAAAAACTAAATTTGTCATTCACTATCTGTGAGATATTAGCAGAGCACTTATCAATTTAGGCCTCAGTATTCTGATAGCACAATGAGAGCAATGACATTCTTAAATAGGTATTATGAAAGCAAAGTAAGACATAAAGTAAGAATGTAACATATTATTTATATGTATATATTCTGGTTTAAAAATATATAGTTATTGTAAATAAATATTACAGCTATATTGTAAAACCTAGAAAATATTAAATATTACAAGGATCACAAATAACCTAACTATGAAAAACACTAGTTTGATTACTCCATAAAATTCTATAAATAATGTTATATCATTCTTCATATATTTAAATTATATCTATAATATTTTTAAATTTAAAAACTTGTTCCTTTGTTATTAGCATAAACATCTTTGTAAACAAGTATAGGTAAGATCAGACCATTAAGTTTGTGAACTCACCCTAGAAAAAGTGCTACACACCTTATTGTTGAATATCACTATAGTTACCTCTTTTCCCTTGGGAAGCTATGCACTAATGCCAGTGCCTAGTTCACCCCTCAAAGCAATTTTGGAACTCTTTTTCTGGAATGGCCATCAGAGTTGTCATCACACAAAGGTTTGACAATCGAATTCATTAACTTGCTATCATGCACTTAATTTGGCAGCACTGTACAAACAATATGATAAGAATTCATAACATTGATATATCATTGCGGCAATACTCTGTTCACACTGATGTGTAGTGGCACCTTGCTGAGGGGCATCATTGCTGTGTGTTTTGTGTGTGTATATGTGTACATGTGTAAATATGTGTGTATATATATATATGTATATAAAATTATTGCTTTAGAAGAAAACACTCGAAGTGGATTTATTATGTCACAATGGTGAAGATATGCTATTAATTGAAATGTAGAAGCATTTAATTCTTTAAGGTAATTCACTGACCAAGTGATGCCCATATTAAGGTAGCATGACCCTATTCAATATTTGATCATTTTTTAAATATCATCTGACTTCTGAAAATAGACTATTATACTATTTAATATGTATCCATTGCAATAAATAAATAAATAGTGCTATCTAAATTACTGTGCTAATATTTTTAGCAATTTTTTTTTTGAGACGGAGCCTCAAGCTATCACCCTCAGTAGAGTACTATGGCATCACAGCTCACAGCAACCTCAAACTCTTTAGCTTAAGTGATTCTCTTGCCTCAGCCTCCCAAGTAGCTGGGACTACATGTGCCTGCCATGGTGCTCGGCTATTTTTTGGTTGTAGTTGTCATTGTTGTTTGGCAGGCCCGTGCTGGATTTGAACCTGCCCACTCCGATGTATGTGAGTGACTGGTGCCCTACCTGCTAAGCTACAGGCACTGAGTCCATTTTTAGCAATTTTTAAAAGGAACTGAAATATATTTGAAAATTTTAATTTGAAAACCAGCTTGTAACTTTTTGAAAAACAAATACATATCAGTTTTGCATTTCTATCAAAAAAATGCTTAATTAAAAGTTTTTTATCTGAATCACAGAAACCTCTAATTATTGAGGCTTTTTAAATTTCAGAAGTAAAATTTACTGAAAATAATATTTAACTTTTCTGAGTTATAATCCTGCAATATCTAAGGTGACTTTTTGTGGCTAGGACGTTTTAATTTGTAGCTTAAACTGAGAGATATACACTACAAAATATGTTTCCTAGTAACATATATAAATCTAGAAAGCATTTAAGAGTTAAATTTATTCATCTTGCTGTAACATTGTATAAGAATCTATTTTTACAAAAATCCATTACTTCTTTTTAATGAGATTTTATAAAAAATAGATTTAAATGTATTTATTCTTTTGAAAGTCTATGGAAGGTACTCCATTTTTCATTTGTATAAAAAAGGATATTTAAAGAACATTTGACTACTTGGACAGCAGTCATGGAATACTTGGAAATTAAGCTCATTAACTTAAAGCATCAGATTTTGTGACAGTCTGTGTGGACAGGATATATCCATTCAATAATGATAATGTGCCTAGCTTGAGTTTACTAACTATAATCACAATGAATTCTCAATGTTTAATACTACAAAATGAGAATATGACTCACAGAAGACTACTGTGGACATCAGTCAATTAGCTGTTCATGCTTAGCTAGAGAGTAATTGACCGTCTACTAATTAATGAACTGTCTCAATTGGTTAATGTAGATGATTTCTTGCCATACCTTGTGGTGTTTTTCTCTCAAAATACACCTTATTATTTAAAAAATACTGGGGGTGGGGTGGGTGGACAAACTTCAATAAATCAATATTGTCTGTCATTTACTATTGATATCATTTTTGAAAAAATATCTAGAAACTTTATCCTAGTTGGTGACATTATTTAGTTGGCTTTTTGGTACATAAAATGACATTGATTCAATTTAGCATGATGACACTATTGGTTGAATAGTATAACTGGGACACATAAATATAGCTCATAAGAGATTTTATTGAAGTAAGCATTGGGAACTTCCTTACAAACTTTTGGCACTTTGTAACTGAAAAAAAAGAAAGAAAGAAAAAAAGCCTACAGACTTAAAGGCATTTAGTTGCCTATGAATTGAACTTTAAAGCAACTCAGGACCAACATGTCTCACTGCCAAGTTATATTTAGTCTTTTTTGGGTGAATAGTTTCATCTTTTTGAATAAATGGAATTATCAGAGTTTAAAATTGCTCCTGCCTTATGTAAAGTATGAATAATAATACTTATAATCTGACTACTTTAGAGAGAGAGAGAATGAGGAGGATTTATGAGGTGCTTATAAAGAGCTCCACATTTCTTAGAACAAAACCTTCAAATACCTCATTTTTGGTAACATAAAAATAGTTGGGCATCGATTGTGTCATAAAAGATGTGTTGGCGTTCTACTATATATTAACCCTAGGTACTTCTGATCTGATTTGAGGGTTCTGTTTTTCTTTTCCTCCTAAGAATTCCATGTAATTTTATAAATATTTGCAGTCACTGCATTCTGATGCAGTAACAATTTCATAGGCAAATGTATGTTACAATGATTCTTTTTGTTGTTGGCAATAACAATAACTAAACATGGCTAAAATTGTCTTAACTAGGAAAAGGAATTTTTTCATTTTCAGAACTAGAAGATTTGATATAGAACTGTCTTCACATAATACTTGTTTTGGAGACCCAAGGAAGAGGCTTCTTTTAACTCTCCACTTTGCCTTTCATCTAGTTGGCATTAGGTGGCACCTGTGGCTCAGTGGGTGGGGCACTGGCCCCCTGTACCAAGGGTGGCAGGTTCAGATCTAGCCCCCGCCAAACTGCAAGAAAAAAAATAGCTGGGCATTGTGCCAGGCACCTGTGTAGTCCCAGGTACTCGGGAAGCTGAGGCAAGAGAATCACCTTGCTGTGAACTGTGTGATGCCATGGCACTCTACCAAGGGTGATAAAATGAGGCTCTGTCGCTATTAAAAAAAAAAATAAATAAATAAATAAAAGAAAGAAAATGGATCCTAGCAGCTCACATGGACTATAAGCTTCTTCTTACAGGTTAGCCTCAAAAAATCCTTGAAAAACATATAAATTCAATTCAGTTGGATTGTCTGGGGCTACATGCATTGCCCAGACAAAATCTTGTGGTGAATAGAATGTACTGATTGACTTAGTCTAGGTCACATCCATGGCAATGTGGATATAGTCAGTTTGGGACAACACACTTTCCCAAATGAAAATTTGGACCTGTTATGGAGGTTGAGTTCTACTTTTGAAGTGAGGTGGGTGATAGAGATGGAACCAATAGAAGAAGAGTCTGGCTGTGTTCAGGCTGGTAAGGAGTGCCTGATTTAGAGGAACACAGCCCAGCTCCTCAAAACCCTTGAGCCATAGGTGTGGCCTAACCACTAAGTTGAATGATAACATTTCTTTTATCACTCTCATCCTCCTTTTCTGGCTTCCTTCTCTTCTGTTATTCAATATTTTTCTGTTATTCCCTCTCCCCCTCCTTTTTTTTTTCTCTTTTTCTTTTCTCTTACTCTTTCCTTCTTTTTCCTCTTTTTTCCCCTTTCCTCTTGCTTCTCCTTGCTCTCTCTAACCCTTCTCCACCTTCTGGCCCCTTACAAAGAGGTGTCTTCATCATCTACACTCTGAGACAAGATAATGTGAAGCAAAGGAGGAAGTGAGAAGGAAAAATAGCCCAAGAGAGTGAACAAGAAGAAATCATACATGAGGAGGAACCAAAAGGAAAATTCAGGCACCATGAAGAACCAAAATAGAGTAACTCCTCCAAGGGACCACGAGGCCGTTTTTACAGAAGACTCCTCCTATAAAGAATTAATGGGAGAGGGAGGAGGCAAGGTGGTTGACTGGAGCCAGCTTTACACAGAGGCTCCAGTCCAGAAGGAGAGTTAAAGAACAGAAGTTTAACAAGTAAGCTGATAGTTTGGAGCTGAGCCAAGAGAGAAGATTGAAGAGCACATATCACCCCTCCAGAAGTGAGTTGCAACCCCAAGCAAACAAATAATAGGTACAAAACCCAAGACCAAGTGAATGGGAGTCCTGTCCCTTATGAGAATGGCTCACAGTATACTTTCTACAAACAAGCCAGCAGAGTTCAGATATCCTCCTATTTTATCCCATGGGAGAGACCCTCTAAAACTGGAACTCCTTCCCCAGAGAGGACCCACTTGTGTGCCATGGCACTATCCCACCAAGCATAAAACTGAACATATACTCTACCCACAATTCTGAAGTCCTAGCACTCCTCTCCACTCTCATGCCATGGTCTGGAAGCCTGTCCCCCATGTAGTCCAGATTCTTGAGCATTTTCTAGAGAGATGTAGACAGGGTGTGGGCTGTTACAAGTCTGTGCTGAATCAGCAGCAAGGGTGTAAAGTGGGGTCTGTCGAGTGAGGGAGCCATATGAGAGGGAGAGATGATGCCATGGGGCACAGCACAGCACCAGCAGGAACAATAGGGCTTACACCTCTGGTGATGTTTTTGGACAAACACTGCCCACCTCTCTTAGTAAGCAGAGGGAGCTAAGCCTCTGCCATGGTGGCAGAACAGATCTGGGACAGAAATGCAGGCCCTGTGAGCAAAGGGTGTACTTGAGGCAGTACCTGCCTAGTAGGGGCACTGTGGGGATGGAGAATAGAAGCCACCTGTGCACAGAGGTGGTATACTCCCAGGGTGGGGCTGAGTCAGAATTGCTGCTTTTATGAGCCCAAGGTGCAACTGGCCCCCAAGGGAGCATAGCTGAAACAAAACGGCAGCAGCATCAACCCAGGGAAGGGCAGGAACTGAGAGCCATTTGTGAGCTCTAACCACACCCACCCCAACACAGAGTACAGGGGAGACAGAGACACCAGCTCTGTGAGAATTGGCACAGCAGCACAGGGCAGGGCTGAGTCACAGTTTCTGTGAACTCAGACTGTGCCTGGCCCACAAGGGAATATAGCCAAGACAGAAACACAAATTCTGCGAGAATATAAGTGGCAGCAACATTAATCAGGGCAGGGCTGGAACTGAGTGAAACTCCCCACCTTCCATTAAGCACCGGAGGTAGTCAGGCTTCAGCTCCCCTTGCTGGCTGGTGGCAGACTGTGGTGGCCTGGCCAAGGACACATAGATCTTTCAGTGACTCAGGCAGCCATAAACCTATGGTGCACCGCCTCACGGAGGGAACTGGTCACAGCCCTGCAGGGTTACCAGTGACCGGGCGTGACAGAGGTGCAAGGTGGGGAAGGAGACATCAACCTTTCCAGACTAATTCATTTGCTGGGTGGGTCCTTATGACTCCACAGAGTACCAGAGTGAATCATATGCCAGCTGCCAGCAGACCCCTGCTATCTAGTTGCTAGAGACCTTTTGAACTCTCCCACTTGGGACTGGGTGCTAACTGGGACAATTGAATTAGAACTCTTGACCTGGGCCAATCACCAGAGGACCATCCAAGGTGGAACCCCAATTGTATTGTTGTGGGAAGGTTTTATTTTCCTTTTCCAGTTGTTACCGTGGTGGGCAGGGTGTCTTAGTTGCTTGTATTTCTCCACAGTTGAGACTTCAGAGTTACTGATTCACTAGGATTGGACAGAGACCAGGTGAAAACAAAACAGAGACACTTAGCCCCACCACACCAAGCAGGTCCTCAGTGTTTCAGGCTGTAGTACTGTACGAGTCTTTTGCAAAGTTCTGGGGGAAAACCTGCAGTCACTAGTCACAGGTCTTGGGCAAAGAACTGGCTAATCATTACTCCAGGAACTGCCAATATAATTTCACCTATCTGCTCACCTAGCTAATCATTACTCCAGGAACTGCCAATATAATTTCACCTATCTGCTCACCTAGCCAAATGGTGAAAAATGGTCTTGGGGTGAAATCAGTGGAAAAACTCTGGCAACATGAATAATCAGAGTAGATCAACTTCCCCAAGGAATGATAAATTGGACACACCAAAAGATTCCATTCATAAACATATGCCCGAGATGTCAGAAGTTGAATTCAGAATTTGAATTGCAAATAAGATTAACAGAATGAAGGTAAAGTTGGAATTAGAAATTCAAGGAACATTTCAAAAGTTGTCTCAAAAATTCAAAAACAAAATTACCGAAGATTTTTGACACATTGAGGCCAGAACTTGCAGCCCTCAAAGATCTGAGAAATACAGTAGAATTCCTCAGTAATGGAATGGAACAGGCAGAAGAAGATTTCTGACAGTGAAGAGAAAGCTTTTGAATGTTCCCAAATGCTCTAAAAGGAAGAGAAGTGGAGAGCAAAAATGGATCATTCTCTCAGAGAGCTCTGGGATAATTTGAAGAAAACTAATATTCACCTTACTGGAATTACTGACGGTGACAAGGTGGTTTTGAAAGGCACAGATACCCTACTTCATGGGATAATGAAGGAGAACTTCCCAGACATGCCAAGAGATTCTGAAATTCAGATAGCAGATAGTTTCAGAACCCCAGCATGACTCAACCTGAATAAAACATCTCCTAGACACATTACAATTAA
>CAUYQV010138996.1:0-37876 GCA_963574575.1 Galagoides demidoff
ACACTGCACACACACCCACGCCCGTCACACAGCGTCAGGGAACACTGCACACACCCATGCCTGTCACACAGCATCAGGGAACACTGCATGCGCCTGTCACACAGCGTCAGGGAACACTGTACACACCCATGCCCGTCACACAGCGTCGGGGAACACTGCACACAACCATCACACAGCATCAGGGAACAGGGCACGTGCCCATCACACAGTGTCAGGGAACACTGCACACACCCACACCCATCACACAGCATCAGGGAACACTGCACGTGCCTGTCACACAGCGTCGGGGAACACTGCACACACCAACACTGCTGTCCAGGAATGGAGGGTGTATCTACCCGGCATGGCATCTTCTGAGAGCCCCAGTATTGTAACAGCCACCTCCTCTAGCCGACTCCTTTTCATGGTGATGTAACAGCAGGTGGAAAAGAGTCCATGGAGGATTGCACTGTCCAACTGTCTTGCCGTGCTAATCAAATGTGTGACAAACGGAGGCAGGGAGGGGCAGATTATGAAATGCCTCCCAAATGCATTTGGGTTTTCTGCAGGATTCTGTTTGGCTATCTGTGAGTTTTCTTATAGGGCCTTGGGAAATGCCAACTCTCTCTGACTGCTTAGAAGTCCGAACTTAGTGTCTTGGGCTCCTCTTCTACTTGACTACAGATAAAGGTGGAAATATGGCTTTGCAAAATGGTAGGATTCAAAACACTGCAAACCTTTTCTAGCCCCCTTCATAGCCTCTCTATAGAAGATAGTTTACTGAATGGGTAAATAAAGGGGATCAAAACCCCCCTGCCGATCTGTCTAGGAAAGGGATCTTGGTGAGGGCAGGTGGATAGTTACTAGAACTGGCAGAACCAGCCAGGGCAGTGGATTTCCTAATGGATCATGCACACTGATCAATCTTTGCTGACTCTGTGGCCTACGTTGACCCTGATTTTAAATGTATCTAAATTTTGTCTCAAATAGTATTGTATTTGGAAAAAAAGCAAACTAGCAGAGTTTGTTCTCAAAATAAGGGAAGTATACATGAATAAATGGCTTAATGCTTTTTTACCCTCTGGGAAGTTTGTCCTGGTTATGGACCCTCCCCTCCCTGGGACTCTTCCTCCCCCACCCACTCCTTTCCTGCCTTCTCACTACTAGAACCCAGGGTACTTTTGGGTCTTGTGCCCAGGACTTGCAAATGCCTTGGGTGAATAAGAATGTGTTTCCTGTGTAAGAGCACACGACATTTTAGGAACAGGAAAAGCCCATCCGGTCCAGCGTACCTGCCCCCTTTAGGCTAATCTTAAGCTCCCCTTCCTGCACGCTCCCTCCCTTCATCTCCCTACAGAGATGACATTTCTTGTACATTTCTCATGCTCCCTGCTGTCACTAGACCTCACAAAATTAGAAATACGTTTTAGTACCATTATCTCTAAAACAGATGATTTCTGCAAACAGTTCTCAAGGGTAGTGAACAGTTTGTTAATTTTTCTTTTCCTAGAGTCATAAATTATGCATTTCAAAGAGGAGACTCCAAAAAATCTCGGCTTCCAGGAATGAAGAGGTCGCCTGGGTTAATTTCACACTTCGCTTTTATGTTTGAGTTATCTTATGTGCCATGCTCTGGGCCCCAACATTTTCTCTCCAAGTGTATAGAGATAAGGGATATGTTTATGTGAACTGGGACTCATTATGAAAAAAATATGCGGGTGGTTAAAGATTAATCACAAACAGCAGAGACCTGTTAAAAAGCTTAACATTCTCTGAGCCCTTCCTTGCCCCTTGTCTCATAGTTCATATCTGGAATTTACAATAGAGTGAGGTAAGCCACTCACCATCATAAAGAAGGAGAACTATTTATTCTACAGATGTTTCATTACTCAAGAAAGTGCACATTTTCAATAAAAGCTGAAAGACGAGCCTTCCATGCGTCTCCTCAGAAGGGATCTCTTGACAGCATTGATATTTAGTGCCTACAAGTGTCACACGCTGCATTTTTACTTTGTGATTGGCAGGTCAACAATTCACTGAGAAGACACCCAAACTGTCTGCCAGATGTCAACCACTGATTAATTTGTCTTAAGTTCAGCCAAAAAGGAAGAAAATATGATGGGTGGAGCATGAACAGTAAGCACAATCAACATCTGACCAACCAGGGCTTCCTGTCACCTTGGGAACAAAATTGATTGGCACTAGTTTCCTGTGTACAAGTTAAAAGCCAGTAGCAACCACAGTAACAAGAATAAACTACAGATAAGAGACTTGGAAATCAAATCAAGTCGTATCACTAAAACTCCAGCTGGAAACCCTAACAGAGAAGTCATAAAACAACTTTAGAGGCCTTTGTTTTTCTTTTAAGTTATTTTGTGTGTAAAGTAGACTTATTTCTTCTGATTTTGTCATTTCTGACAGTCTGAAAGCATTAGACTTCCAGAAATGCATTAAGGACGATGTGAGAACTCAGATTCATGTTGGGGGGGTGCCATATGGTTTTGCTCATGATGAAATATTTTCTCATCTTTCAAAAGGTAAAATTTTATTTCTGCATTGGAGTGATTTTTTTGGTCTTGGTTTATGCCGTCTTGAATTATAACTGTCTAGAGATGGAAGGGATCTTTTTAATAAGGACAGTCTGAAGTGTACACACAGATCAAATAGCACAAATATATGCTGTAAACTAACCTTTCAAATTAGGGGATTATAGGCGGGAAAATAAAACTAAGTAGAAATGAAGCATCAGCATTTACCTGTTTGTTTGTTTTTAAGACTTTTCTTATCTTCTTGGCTGCTACTGCCATTAGCATTCTTACTGACTTCAGTGTGCATTCTGAGATTGTATTTCATATTGCTTTATTCAAAATTTATAAATACTGGACGGCACCTGTGGCTCAAAAGAGTAGGGTGCTCGCCCCATATGCTGGAGGTGGCAGGTTCAAGCCCAGCCCCAGCCAAAAACCGCAAAAAAAAAAACAAACCCAAAACTTATAAATACTTACTAAGCAGCTAAACCGGGAGGCGTGTCTGTGAACAGACATAAGAGGAGTCAAGCAGGAAGGCTACTTCGTCCTTTATTTTTAGGCGTTCACAGTGAGAGACCCCAGGAGTTAGACGCTCACATGAAGAGATAGGCATGAGTCGCTAAGGAGTAACGAAATGGGAGAGCAAACGTGTTTGCCAAACATACTTCTGTCCTTCAGCTGGGACTTGTAAAAAATTACCATTTTAGTTGTGAGAGAGTGTTTTGAAAGTTACTTCGTATCTTCTTATTCTATTATTTTTCCATCTCAGAATCACTCCCCAAATATATTCATTCATAATACAAGTACATATATACGCATCCAACGGCGCTCTAACGGCCACTCCAAAGTGTTCCAAACTCGCTTGGAAGGAGCCCCAGGAGCTGCCATCAGCGCACAGCTTCCCCAGCGGAGCTCCTTGGAGGTAATGGCAGTGACACTCAGCAACGAATGTGGGGTGTTGTTTCCTGGATGTGTTTGTGAACTTAATGGTCCAGCCTCGCATATTTCAAAATACTCCTCATACTGCATGTTAGAATTCATTCTGTTTCTGCTGCTATGACTAGCATGGTGGTCAAGAGTGGATTATGAAACCAGACTGCCCGGAGTTCAAATTCAGCGTCTGCCCTAAGACTGAGTGATGTTCGGCCGCAGACTGCTCTGCATGGAAATCAGTCCTCTCCTCTGTGACAGGGGGATGCAGCTCCAACAAGCTGAACACTGACTTCACTGCTGTGAGGTTAATTGAGATAATGTGTACAAAACACGGAGAACAGTACTTGCTATATAACAAATGTAACTTTATACTGCTAAGTACCATTATCACTATTGTTGCTACTTTGCTATGGTTACTGTCTCTGCCCCTGGGCTGGGGCTGCTGCTGCCCTGGTGGGACCCTCTCCCCAGCTCCAGCTGTGTGGTCACACATTCTCTGGTTGCTGCTGCTGCTGACCCCTGTGGGTGGCTGGCACAGTGGCTGCTAACATCACAAGTCCTGGGTGCTTGTTCCCACTGCTGCGGCTGCCAGCACTATGGGCGTTCTCAGCAATCACCAGGGGTGGGGGTGTGTGCATCTGAGGGAGGCAGGCTAAATGTCAGGGAGGCTTATCTTGGAGATGGGACTGCGTGTGAAATAACCTTTTTTTAATTTTCGTTTTTGTATGCTTTCAAAATTTCTATAATAAAAATGTACTCTTTGTACACCTTATTACTACTTTTTAAAATTAGTAGGGCTGGGGAAACATCGACATCTCATATTTACCAGTATTTTGCGCTGCCTCATGGCCAACACCACCTTCTTGAGGAAGGGAAAGTGCAGAGTCCCCCGTCCCACTGTGAGGAGGCATCTGAATATTATTTATCATCCTATTTAAAATAAGCACGGAGAGACAGGGCTGGGAGGCGTGATTTATTTGCCATCTAACTATGCATCGAGAGCATAGAAGACATTTTAGTCACTGACTAATTTTGTTGTTATTTTTATTTGTTAGACTTTTCTTCATTTATCTTTATGTTTAAGAAGAAATATTTCTGATAAGAGGAGAGATCTTTTGTATATTTTAGCCAAGCTAGTCCCAAGAGAATGCCCTTGGGTTGGCCCATAGCTCAATTTTGAACAATTGCTATGACATTATCCTGAAAACAATCCCTGCAAGTTCTACTAAGAATAAATAAAGCACAATGGAGTAAAATTATCCACTAAATCTAGGAAAAGCAGCTAAATTTTTGTCAGGAAATCTAAGTTTTGCTTTTGTTTTTTCAATATATTAAGTTCTTATGCTTTTGTCACCAAAGAATTTAGAATGTGGAAAAAATTCAGATTTCCCAGAATTCAGATTCTGCCCTCCCCCCAACATATTGGTGGGGGGAATTATTAAGAATCAATTTAAGTGAGTTTATATACATTAATAATTGTGCTTGTGTTGAAGTTTTTAATGGAACAGAGAAAACAGGAAGAGAATAAAAAAACCTTCAGAATCTGGTGATTTTTTTAGAATAACGGTGGAACAATCCTTAATCGAGTCATCTTTGCCCTTTATCAGCTGTTTCAAAACTTTAAATGTCAGAGAGTTAAATATTGGACTCTCTGCCACAGGTACGCCAATGATGACTTGACTTCTAGACTATTCTCAAATTCTAGGATGAACGGTCTTGCCCTTAGAGGTCTGGTATGATACTGGTTGAAAGCAAACTGGATGAGTTTATCCCTCTTTGCTAAGTAAGGAACTTCCTAGAGCCTAAGAAATCTAAACAGGAAAATCATGGTTACTTGGTGTTCTCACCGTGCAGACTCCGGCCACGGGCAGACCATGACAACAGTCACATTTTTCAGCATCACTCTGTGAGAGTGTCTAGGAGGCCCAAGCTGAGGCCTTGTAAAGAAGGATGCTCTTTTCTTTTTAAAGTTTGATTGTTTTTGTGCATAGTCAATTTAATTCAAGAAAATTTCATAAAAAATCGAATTCAAATGCAACAAATTTCTATTATATTTGTACTGTAAGCAAGTGATTTTAGGGCAAAAATCAAGGAAATATTTGGGTAGAAATTTAAGGTTAATTTCTAGGGGAAATATATGTACAGTGGTTGGCTCAGCCACCTGTAATTTATAATTTTTCCTTGCTTCTCTGGCCATTTGGGTGACCTTGAGCAAGTGAAGTGACCCTTTGGAGCCATAGTTTTCTCTTGTGTAAAACCGTCATAATAACGGCAGGGCTGTTTTGAGTATTATGAGTTATACATGTAGCGCATATAGATTTTTATATATATTGAAGGAGGCAGAATAAGCTTTTGGTATTTGGAGGAAAGAATATATATGCTGAAATTCCTCCTTAGTATGAAAGAGAAGTCACATGTGAATGTCTGACCTTTAATCATCTATAACACACACTGTCGGACTGCAGCCTGGTGGGACCAGGCCTGAAATCATCTCACAAACTCCAGAGGGCTCCATGCTGTCACAGAAAGGTCCTAACTGGATGGGGGTGAGTTTGGGTTTCTGGTCCTGAGTTTTCCACTCTCACATGATGGAAATGCTCAGATCTTACTGCTTCCAATGGCCCCCTTTTGCCAAAGATTTTTGCCAAACAACTGTTACTTTCTCTGGGAAGATCAAAAAACAGTAGTACTTTCCAGAAAACGTGATTGAAGACTTTAATTACAAAGCTAAGGTAAAAAACAACCTTTGGACTGGGTTATAAAGATTTAAAAAATCAGAATTAATTAACTTCTAAGCCAAATGCATATAATATATAAGCGTTCCTTTATAAAGAATTTTCAAAGAAAAATCTATAAAAGAATTTGTCAAAGAAGCTACCGGACACTTTTGTATTGTGATGAGATTTTCTAAGTGGCCAGTGAAAAATGTGTGTCACAGTGTATGACAACGTTTCTGGAAATTATCTTAAAATTTGTATTAGTGACCAACAGCCCTAGGAAACTCTGAAGATGTATCAGGTATCCTGAGGGGAATGACAGGGAGAACAAGAGACTGTTCAGCTACATTGCTGGATCAATACAGAAAAATGGAACTGAAAGGGTCTCATAGAAAATGCTTCCAAAGTGGACACAATACAGGCAAAGAGCGAGAAAGACACGGGGATCAGAATATCATGTGATGAATTCAACCTCTCGCCTACGATGCCACCTGAATGCACTCACCCTGAGGAGGCTACCTGAGAAAAATTCCATTGCTGATCCTCAGACCTTTTTTTTTTTTTTTTTTTTTTTTAAAGCTGGGAGCTCTCTGCTAAAAAGAAAAGAAAACCCTAAATGTAAGGCTAACCAACAGGATGCATACGTGCAAAGCTGGGCTCTTGTGGCGTCAGAGACTGACCCATCATTCCACCTCCCCCCAAAGGCCCCACAGAGACATAGTTGAAAAGCACAATTTAGATCAAAATGTAGGATATTATCCATAGCTACAAATCCATAACTCAGTACAGGTTGAGTATCCCCTATCCAAAATACAGAGTATCTTAAGTTTCAAATTTTGAATTTTTTTTTTATTTTGAAACATTTGCATTATTTATATGCTTACCTGCTGTGCATCCCCAACCCTAGACGCTGAAATCTTTGAGTCACGTCAGCACTCAGATGGCTTCAGGTTCTGGAGCATTTTGGATTTCAGACTTTTGGATTAGGGATGTTCCACCTGTACTGACAGGTGGTTCTCACAGCATTCTTTGTGCTCTTTGTAAACATGTAAATTAACTTCTTTGCCTCTGTTTCTTGTAAAGCACTGAAGAGAGCACCTTCTAGCACTTGTGATCCTAATAATTTTAGGAATAAATCCAGATACAGGAGCCCAGTGTGCTTGTGTAGGAAAGAGCCATTGGAGTGCTGTGGAGCCAAAACTGAAACAATCATTTGAAAAGTTCCCAGTTTTGCAATTTCTGAGTTGTTCAGTTCCAGAACTTTGCTTCTAATAAGGGGTATGACAATTGCTGTCACCTCGAGGGCTCTGCCATTAGCTGTGTAGTTACAGAGACATCCCTGACTATTGGATCAGGGTCACCATGAGCATAGTTCCCAAGTAGGAATAATTTAAATATAGATATAGAAATATTTAGCTATTTAAATATACTTAAACATACATGGAATTTAAATGCATTTTAACATATGCAATTAGTGTATCTATTTAAATATATTAAATGTGAGGGTCTATATATTGACATAGATATCTCTATATAGATTACATATATAGTCTATCTGTACATATCTATCTATATCTCAGCCTATATCTATCTCTCTGTCTGCTTATGTTTTTACAACCCCAGCCCAGAGCTACTGAGGCGGGATTCTGGGTTGTACTTTAGAACATTTTTTATTTAGAAATTCTATTTAGAGAGAAAAAAATTCTATCTAAAAATTTTCTACCTAGAGTAGAAATTTCACAAAGTTTCCTTAGGGGACTAAACTAGCTTTGGAAACCCCGACTTTAAGGTTTCTCTCCACTCAAAAGTGCTGTTGTTTGGCTTTTCAAGAAGCCCCTGGTTCTAAAATCCTGCCACCCACTTCCAGACCATCACTGTGCCCTACAGCAGGTGCGAGTGAGGGAAGGAACTAAGCATTTATTAAAGGGTAATGCTCAGCAGGTGCCTTGATGGATAAAAAAATACATGACGTGGCAATTTAAAAAGACACAGTCCCTCCTTCTAAAGCTTGCGATTTAGTTTCCTGAAGTACACAGTTTAGTCTTCTATGAGGAATAAAATAATTTAGAAAAAAAAGCCTGTGGTCAAATGATTATGTTTAAGTCATGTTTTAATTATTTGACTTATTATTAATAAGTAATCTTGATATTCTAATGTTTGATTTTTCCACCACCCCGCCCCCACCTTGGGGGAATAAAACTAGTGGGTGACATAATTAAAAAATAATTCCAGAGAAACTATTATTGATACTATGTTAAAATTTTCCTGGGACATCCTCCCACATGAGACTTTGCTGGTATCACTCTAGATGAGCTAAGGCCAACCTAAGAATTTCCATCAGCACAAGAGGCCGAGATTTTTACCCGTAAGGCATATTGTTATTACAGCACGCCACCTACAGCTTAGATAGAGAATAACACATTTATCAATTACAAATTATTATAGAAAATTCTTCGGATCATCCCTTCTTAAATAGTATTTATAGAATACATTCTTGACTGCTATCAGGGATTTTAAAATTGACAAGGGAAGTTTTTATTATTATTATTTCCAGTTTTTGGCTGGGGGCGGGTTTAAACTCACCACCTCCAGTATATGGGGCCGGTGCCCTACTCCTTTGAGCCACAAGCGCCGCCCAGGGAAGTAATTATTTCAGTAAAATCTCTGTGCACATGCTTCCAAAATGTCAATCTATGAAGCTCTTAGATCAGATAAAATACGTGAGACCTTCCCTTCAACCTGAGTATGTGCATAATGCCTTAATGACTCCGCCCAGTCAGCCGGAAGCACATCTGCTCTACTTTGAGTTGCTCAAGTGTCCAAAGATTTGCTTCCTTCTCTGTTCTTACACAGTTTCTGGCTGGAATAAGAACTATTATATTAATTTGGTTTTTCAATTATTTCTGTTCCCCCGAATATTTAACCCACCATGAATTATGAGGCTAGGATGGGGAATTGTACAATTTCAAAGTTGGATAATACACTTTAAATGCAGATTTAAAGTGCAACTCTCTTTTATAGAACAGTGAGGGCAAATCAAGCCATTATTACCATGGTCAAGATTATGAAGATCACTTAGATCAGGAAGCTGGACCAAGAAGTTGGATGGAAGAAAGTGTCCTCCATAAACACTCCGTGATTAGGTGAAGAGAAGCAAATGAATGCTGGAATCCGAAAGTGCAGAGACGAGGAAGCAAAGACAAGGTGCGCCCCCGGCGCCAGACTATGCACTGCTCATAGAGGGGGCACACTGCTGTGCTTAGAGAAACCTGCAGCCTCCTCACTGAGACCCTGTCCCCATCTCTAGATCAGTCTTTTGCAAATATGGAATCATTCAACCAAGTATGGATTCAAAAATTATCATTCAATCATTTTTTTCTTGCCTAAATGTCTTGATTGATGTATATTTGTATTGCAATGACACATTGAGGATAGAGTCCCTTTATTTATTTATTTTTTTGAGACAGAGTCTCACTCTGCCCCCACCCCCACCCACGTAGAGTGCTGTGGCATCACAGCTCACAGCAAGCTCAAACTCTTGGGCTTAAGTGATCCTCTTGCCTTAGCCTCCCAAGTAGCTGGGACTACAGGCACCTGCCACATTGCCCAGCTAATTTTTCTATTTTTTTTTTTTAAGGAGAGATGGGGTTTTGCTCTTGCTCAGGCTGGTCTTAAACTCCTGAGCTGAGGCAATTCACCCACCTTAGCCTCCCAGAGTGCTGGGATTATGGGTGTGAACCACAGCACCCAGCCTAGAGTCTCTTTAATTCTACAAGACTTAAACAGGAGCAGAGAAACTTATTAGTCACATAAAATGGTTGAAGAATTTAAGCACCTGTGAATGAGCTGGCAATAATTTTTCTATGTCCCAGGGCCTTCTAGACAGGACTGGACAGTTCAGTGCTGAAATGCAGAAGGCTGACTCTGATGAGTATGGCTAACTCTGCATCACTCAGTCAGTGTTTAAAGAGCCCCTACTGTCTGTGAGAAATGAGGGAACAAATGGGAAGGAGAGGTAGTGTAGGGACAGCTTAATCCTAGAGGTCTGGGGGAAAGGAATTTAGGAATAGCAATACTGATTTGGAAAAGCTGTCAGACAATGAGAAAAAGAGCTGGCTGGAAAAACTAGCAGGTCCTTTAGGTGCGTGTACTGGAGACGGGACTGCGAGGGTCTGGGTGAGGCACAGACTGTCAGACACACGAGGCTTTCAGTGTGTTCACTCTCATCTGTCCTTTAGCATGTAATCACTTCTACTCTCACTGATCAAAGTGGGTTTAAAATTCCAACTAGTTTCTTAGAATCCTTAGGTAGACTGAAGAGTTTATCAGGGCAAAGAACATTCCTCTGAAGAGGGATTTAGTAACAAGATATTACAAGGCCAGAATCCAAGAGCAATAAAACATAATAAGAGTATTTTTTCAGGAGAGCCTATTCAGAGCAGGGGAAACGAGGGCTTTATAAACTCCCCTGAGGAACCCGGGACACAGTGTGACCTTGCCCAGGACATGCAGGGTGTGTGGCTGTGTGCTGCTCCCTCTCCGTGGCTAAGGAGGCCGGGCAACCTGAAACACCAGCGACTTCTGGCTGTGAGGCAAGAGGGAGATGATGGGGGAATCATCTATTTTTATTTTTCAAACAGGTATTTCTTTCTATAAAGTTAACCTGTTGTTTAAGAACAACATATTGAGTTTTAACCAATATTTATGGAACATTCAGATGTGTCTGGCATTTGTGCTCCACACACCACTATGTGGGGAAATCAGAGTCAAGAGGGGAAGGGAAGGAAACGAGAAGGAAAACAGGTGCCAGTGGAGGGCTTGGAGAAGGGAAGACTCCTGGAGGTTTGTACTCCGATCTATTCTATTCTATTCTATTCTATTCTATTCTATTCTATTCTATTCTATTCTATTCTATTCTTTTGATAGAGTCTCACTGTTGCCCTGGGTAGAGTGCCATGGCATCATCATAGCTCACAGCAACCTCAAACTCTTGGGCTCAAGTGAGCCCCCTGCCTCAGCCTCCCGAGTAGCTGAGACTATAGGCACCCACTACAATGCTGACTGATTTTTCTATTTTCAGTAGAGATGGGGTCTTTCTCTTGCTCAGGTTGGTCTCAAACTCCTGTGCTCCAGGGATCCACTCTCCTTGGCCTCCCAGAGTGCTGAGATTACACGCATGAGCCACCAAACCTCAATCTCTGATTTTGGAAACATTAGCTCCCAAAGAAATGGTCTAAACATTTATTATTAGTCAATAATAATGTCACTTGACACATTTCCCTTAAATTATTTGTGGATTAAATGAGAAATACAAATGATTGGATGCCAAGCCTTGTTAGAAAGCATATCATATTCAAATCGCTCAAAAAAGCTGTCATTTTCTCAAGTTACAGCTCTTTCATCACCACACTGAGACTTTTTTACAAAGTATCTGCCAAGAGAGATAATGCCTCACCTGCCAGAGAGAACACTCATGCTATTATGGATTTCTTTTTCTTCTTTGCAAAAACAAGCTTTGGCTTTCTTTTCCATGGGCAGGACTAGCCAACAGCTGCAGCAACCTGCTGTTATCCACTAGAGGGCACTATTTCCACACACTGCACTCAGATGGCTTCATGTCTGAGATCACAGCCCTCTCTCCCAAGTTAAATTGCACTCAGATTAATCGTGGCGCACAGCTAAATGGGAATGACACTTAAAAGTCATTTTTGTAATATTTACAGAAAAACATAATTTTATATTTATGTCATTAAATACAAATGTATATTTTTTATATTACAGAAAAATAACCCTCATCAGTTGAAAAATAATTTTGCTCAAATCACCTGCCAAGAGTGATGTGTGATTTTTCACTATTCTGCAGTAAAGGACGTGTAGTAACATCTAGGCCATTCTAATGAGAGCGGAGCGGTGCCTCACTTAATAGGAAAACAATGGTTGGCTGTCCATGAAATGCAAATAGTGAGACACTGAACTGCAGCGGTATGACACATTTCAAATAATTCCTAAGGCTTGTGGCTCTGCCTGCAAGCGGAAACCTCCTGACACAGTATCTAGGATTCAGAGATAGTCTCTCTCAAAATAGGAAGCAAAGCTTAGGGTGGGAATTTTCTGTGCCTGCCCTGATTAAAACGCTCCTAAGAAACAGGCCATTTCACCTAATTCTGTCAACTTGTACATCAAGAGCTGGAGCGTGGTCCCCTAACAAAGAAGAGCCTGGAAATCTCATTTTAAAAAGCACTACATTTAATACTCTCCAAAGTGAAACCCTGATTTGATCACATGTAGAGCCATCAGGGAACAAGAATCTCAAAATCTTATACCAGGACCCACCTCTTCTTTAGGGTCAGGACAACAAAAACTTTATAAAAATGTGAGCAGGATGCAGCTAGTGGAAGTGAGCATAGTTCTCTCTAAAAATAGGTCACCGTCTACAGAATGGCTGCAAGCATTCCCAAGGTAATTGGATTTGGGCCCCCAAGGAGTGAGTGCAAATGGAAACCACCCCGTAAGCTGGACTCAGCCTCCTGGGCCAGATGCAAGTTAGTGGATGTGGAAGGCTGAGGGGTGGAAGTGCTGAAAAGCCCCTCTGCCCCTACTGAGCAGCCTGTGGGAGGGTGTTCTGGGACAGGCATGGCAGTTACAGGACTCTGTGGGACTCACCCTTGCTGCTCTGCCAGGGACCACAAGTGGGGAAAGGAAGAGACCAAGTACAGTGACTTTTATTAGAGCCACATCCAGGTCTACGCTCTTGGGACTTACTTGGCCACAAACTTTTTGGGGTCTGCCTGCAGAGCTGTCAGGGGGGCACTTGCCAGTAAGTAATGGCTATTTTTATCTTTTTAGGCAAAGCTTGCTTATTGTTTAATCCTTTCCAAATGTACAGAATATAGCTCTGTTCTCTTCTTGGGTTTTATCCACTATCGTTTTTTTTATTTAAAGTTTGTCACATGACTTGCCATTAATTTTCAGGCAGACTTCAAAACTTTTGCTTTCATTTTCTTCCTTCCTGTGCAGATTTATTTATTTATTTAACAAGAAACACTCTTTCAAGATATTTTTTCCTAACCCTTCAGAACCCCAGCCAACCTATATGAAAATGCAGTTGTGTCCATCCCACAAATTATGGGGAAAATGGCCTGATGGTCCCTGAGAATGAAGGGCATGGTCCAATCCCTCCCCTGTCCCTGGTAGCCTCATAAAAGTAATTATAAGAAAATGATTGTAGAAGTAGCAGGAGGTTAAAGTTTTATCATCTGCATCGTCTAGAAGGAGGTGCAACATAGTGGTTTCATGCACGTTTTGCACCCAGACGGAATTCTAGATTTGAATCTCCAACTACATTTTTACTTCTTTGTGACACTGAGGGTGCTACTCAGGTTCTTCAGGTCTCTGTTAGTTTACACACAAGGAGGCACTGAAACCGTATCTGCCTCAAAGGACACTGCAAAGGTCGTCTGAGTTAACGTGTGTGCGTAAGTGCAGTGGTGGGCACATGGTGGGCTGGGGTCCAGTGGATCAGCCACCACCACTCCTTCTGCTCCAACAGCCCCCTGCAGCAGCATGGTGGAGGGGCGTGACCGTGTGCTTCTCTGCTGTCCCTGCCACCGCCACGATCCACCACGCACATTTGAAATGGGTGAGTCATTATCCAGACAGCTTGAACAGTATGGAGACCACCCCCCATCTTTTGAGAATAGTTGCTCACTTGAATTTTCTATGCTTTTGCCCCCTGTGTCCCTCACTTCAGCTTATTTCCTACATTGGTAGAATCACCTGGGTCCCTTATGCCTCTTAGCACTGGGCCTCTAGAATGGAGCAACCAGAGAGAAGGGAAAACTGAAAGGCTGAGACAGACCCAGACCCAGACCCAGACCAAGAGCGCTGCCGCAGGGCAACGTAAAGGTCGTCTGCCCCGAGGATTTTAAATCTCCCTCTTGAAATTGCATTTTCTTGATCTAAAATCTGAAACATACCCTGAAAGCCAAGCATGCAAGTTCTTTGATAACACACCTACTCGCTAAATGTATCCATTTGTAATTTATTTTGAAGTGTTTTCCCTGAGATATAGCAATGTCTATCTTTATCTATCTATCTATCTATCTATCTATCTATCTATCTATCTCTCTCTCTCTCTCTCTCTCTCTCTCTCTGCCCCCACCAGTGGCAGTCGAGTGTTTGGGAGCAGTACAGCCTGTGGAGCTACACTGCTTGGGTTCAAATTCTATTTGTCACCCTCACGCTCCCAGCAACTTACTACATTATTTGGGCAATAACTTAAACTCTCTGAGTTTCCTCACTGTCAGGAAGAGAAACAGTTTCTCTGTGAGGGTGAAATGAGACAGAGCACATGAAGGGGCAATGCGTTTATTGGGTTGTTATTTCTACTGTTTTTTTTTTTTTTTGTAGAAAAAAAATCACTTCATCACCCTCAGTAGAGTACTGTGGCATCACACAGCTCATAGCAACCTCCAATTCTTAGACTTAGGCGATTCTCTTTCCTCAGCCTCCCGAGTAGCTGGGACTATAGGCTCCTGCCACAATGCCCGGCTATTTTTCTTTTTTGCAGTTCGGCCAGGGCTGGGTTTGGACCCACCACCCTCGGTATATGGGGCCGGTGCCCTGCCCACTGAGCCACAGGTGCCGCCCTCTATTGATGTTATTTAGAGTTAAATTCACGTTCATCATGCCTTATGTCTATTATGCCCATGGTGACAGGCTGAGCCACTGAGTCATGGTGGCTCCACCGTGCTCATGATGCTGAGTCATAGGTGCCAGTGGAAGGCACAGTGTGGTCTGTGCCCAGTGGCCTGGAAAGATCAAGGAAACCTGGCATGTAAACTCAGCGCTACTGCGCCTGGCGCTGCAAACTTCGGCAAGCAGAGGGATGCATCAGTGCCCCACCCTGTGCCAGGTGGGCACCCCATCCTCTCCTCCCCCACTGCTGGGAGTGTTGGCTGTTAACAGCACCCAGCTTCCCCTTCTCCAGAGCACCACCCCCAGCTGATGGGTGGTGTCGAGTCCAGATGTCCCCGGGAGTTCTGCCTCCACCATGCCTGGTGGCCTGGAGTCAGTGGCTGGCTAACCCAAGAGGGCAGAGGCCCGGCCTTTGCTCAGGTCAGACCACTGTCCCCAAGGGGCACTCAGGCTCAGAGCGCCCTGTCCCTAAGGCTGAGACCACCCGCGCTTGCCCTCTGCACTGCTCTGCCGAACCGGTTTTTCTAACAGGCGTCTCCTGAGAGCATCTTCTCTGTAAGTCAGGTGGACAAGAATCCTTATCTTGGACTCTGCTCTTACTCAGCCTCATCTAAGAGAGAAGATTCTGGGCATCAGTTTCATTTGACAGAAAATGAGGGAGTTGGATCTATTTCTATTGATGGATCTATGGAATGAATCCTGATTTGTATTCACCCAGTGTTCATTTTACAAGCAGTTGTAAGTCGTATCCATTCTCCACCCTTCCCTGTACTCAGACCTCCCAAAGGGAGGCCAGTAGAGGGACAATGAAGGGGGTTTCAGGTAAAAACATACGAACATCACAACGAGTCTCCGCTGGGGGAGCTGGGGCAGCTTTCCACCTTGCTGGGAGGAAACTGTCGCGAACACGGGCATTGAGTTTGGCTGTGGAACGTGGGAGCACAGTGTCTGCCTGGCAAGGCCTGTCTTTCCGGGGCTTCCACCGTGCAGACAGACTTCTAGTTCTGTTGGAAATCTCCCTGGCTCAGCCAGGTTTGAACCTCTAAGAAAACCTCTGAACTTACGTACTTGGGCATTTTATCACTTATCATTTTATTTCTTACCAAAACAAATCATTTCATGGTGCAGCTTAAGAAAAGTTAGAGAATGTTTATTCACCAGGTACCAACAACCCATGTGGTGTGCAGAGTCCGTGGGTGTGGCGGAAGAAAAGCCTCATTAACACCACATTCCCACTGGTGTGGGCGGCTTACCGAGGGATTAAGTCAGGCAGGTACAGTGAGTCCACCCTGCCTTCCTGGATAGCTCTCTGGCCTTGTTCAATTGTAGCTCTGATAGAAAATCAAGTATGAAAAATGAAGGAATAATGTGAAGGTCCCTAATTTGCCTGCTGAGTTCCTTGCCATCAAATTGGCCGTTAGTCACACAGCAGCCTACACGGTAAATCTGAAGAAATGTTCAGATTTGTAAGTTCTCTGCTTTTCCACTGAAGGAAAGGCACCACCCTGAGTTAGAGCATGAATCCTCGTTTCCTGGGTATTTGGAACTCAGCCCATCTACATTTCCTTGAGAGTGACCAGTGGAGGATTTGGAGAGGACAAAATGGGACAAAAGAGGGAACAGGAGCTGATGAGGACCTCATGCCATGGTTCCAGTCCTGTGACCTTTGTCATCTACCCACCGGCTGAAGAGCTATGCAAGGCACACATTACTCTCCTCATTACAGGGGAACAAACAGGGTCAGACTTATACTCGTAGTTATGGAGTAGACATTTGAGGTTATCTCTTTAATCCCTGGACTCACAGTGGGAAATAAATTCATTTCTTAGTCTAGAATAGATGAATTTGGTGCTGTTATTTGTTAGATAACATTTAAAGGTCAATCTATAAGTACATAATTATAAATTATATATATTTCTAAGCAATGCACAAAACTGTATGTCAATCTACTGTCAAAAACATGATGTCATATGGTGGGTTCAACTGTATCAATTCAGTAGAAAAAAGTTTCAACTTTTCTGATTTAGAAAATGCAACTTAAAAAAATTTAAAAATGCAACTTGCTAGTACAGACTTATGAAATGGAATCAGAGAAGATAAACAAAAAGAATACTGGATTTCCTTTTAAAAACACCATGCCATTTTATACTGAATATTAATTTTGTAATATTCTTTGATGCAAGGTGGAATAGGTATTATTTTGTTCAAATATCATTGGGAAAACTATACCCTAGAGGACTTAATCTGTTGAGTGACTTATTTAATAAATGTCAGGAATAATATTAGCACAGAGACTCGGCTCTGCAGTTTATCATTAGGGTATTTGTTCTTGTGGAACGTTCTTTAAAAATACGTGAGATCTCTAGATGCAAAGGAAAGTTAAATAACTCCATAATGCTTGTGAGTATTTGCCATGTGCTGGGATCACATGGACCCAGGAGGGCAAAAGAGTTACCTTTGGCCACAGCACCTGCTCTTGAGATTCTTGCAGTCTGGTTAAGGAATAGGACAAAATCACATTTAAACCAGTTTCAGACCCTTTCTGGATGACTCTTTAATTAGGTATATATGAGATTCATGGGTGTTATAAACCACTGTGGGCATGAACAGGTCACACGGTCAGCGACAGACTCTGGAGGCAAGGCAAACGGGGGGCAAGCGGCTGAGTAAAGGCTCGTGTTGGGGTGTGATGGGAAACAGAGTTGGAGCAAATGATTGAGGCCAGACAGCACAGGACCTTTAAGGCCCAACAAGATGGTCTGTGGGCCTTGTCCCATAGGTAGAGTAGTGCTAAGGAGGAATTTTACACAGTGAAGGAAGATAACACAAGTACCGTTATAGATGGAATCACAACAATGTGAAAAGTGGTGACGGAGGAGATAGAAGGAGATGCAGCTAGATAAGATGAAAAAAAATAATCTATGTTACATATATAGCATACATAATCCTAGGACACAATAATTTAATCATGAAGTAATGAGAGCTGGCTCCAGGGTGACGATGACAGAAAGAGAGAATCAATAATGAGCTAGTTGCAGGAGTAAGAATCAATACGATTTAGTGAGCATTTGAAACCAGGGAGCAGAAAGGAGCCAGCTGCTGTATCCCTCCCCGTACATAATTCTTTAATCTTCATAGCTTCCAGAGTCTATCCTTTGTCCTCAGTTAAGGATATGCAGTTAGTCTCTATATTTTCTTTTATTTATATTTTAATTTAAAATTATATTTAATTATTAATAATGTCAAAGTAATAGACTCCCCCTCCATCAGGGATGAGAGATTTACACAGTATGATTCAAAAGGCTTTAGAGACAAATGACTCATAAATGCAGCCTCTCTGGTCTCATGGTGATTTTAATGTAGCCAGACTCTTCTCCAATAAACAGAAGATTATTACTTCACTGTAGGATCAAGGGTTGAAGGGCTATAAAGTATGAGGTTATTTTAGAAGCACCATTAGAACACACAAGCTATAAATTAAGCTTTGAGGTTTAAAACTGCCAAAGAAGAAGTTTTCTGACTGCATGGAACACTATACATTCTTCATATTTTATCACTCTTAAAAACTTTCCACTATGCCACCTTGACAGGGAATTATGGCAGAAAACCAGGAGTGAGAGTGGAAGAGGAAGGAGAGTGGAGCACAGAGTTTCCCTCTAACCACGGGGAGTGGCCAATTAGCCATTCATCCATTCAGGTATGTATTTCCTGATCTCCAGGAATTATGTTCTGTCTGTTAGAGATAAAGGGAAAATTAAATCATATAAGTGGCCTTAAGAATCTCAGGGTCTATTGGCTAAGACAGGTTAGTAAACCAAAATTTAAAAGCCATCCAAGAAGTCCTCAAGTTGGACAAAGAAGGGAATGCTGGAGAAAGGTGTGAAGTCTTCATAACGTTGGCCATCACGGAGGGAGAGAGGAGAAAGAGGTGGAGCTCAGAGTATTACCACATTCTGGGATTCTCAGTAAAATAAGAAGAGAAATATATCTGACGAGGAAAACCTCAAGTTCTATTTCTGAATGTTTTAAATTTGCAGTGATTAGGTTAAGATCAGGGATGTACAGTTCAGTGCTGGAATATAGGTCTGGATCTGAACAAAAAAGGTAGATTTGAGCTGCAGATAACTTTCCTTACGAATTATAACCACTAAAAATAGTAACAGAAGAAGTGGCCATGGTTAAAGTTCAAAGAAGGATGTAGTCCACGTAGGAAGCTAAAGATAACCACTCGAGAGCAAGAAAAATGATGTTTTTGAGCCCCAAAGAGGAGAGAAGTTTAAAAATGAGGTCATCATAAGTGCTAGATGGGGAAAGAAATGAAGTGTGGTAATCAACGTGGTCATCAAGTATGTGAAGGAAAGAGAGTGACTGGAGGGCCTCAGACACCCTCAGTCACTCTCTGTCCTCTTACAACACTTACTGAGAAGGGAAGAAAATACAAGAACCAGAAGAAGCATTGGGTTGAGAGAGTTTCTTTGACACAAAAGAGAACCTATTTCTATGCTGAGGAAGTAGCAGTAACAAGAAAGGTACAATTGAAAATAAAGGAGGAAAATTGATGAAGTTACTTGTGGGGGGTGTGGGGGAGATGGCCTGGAGCCATATGGGGAGAATAGTGCTTCCTGCTCTGAGGGGAAAGGAGGAGGAGAAGAAGGGCAGCAATGAAGGGACCTTTACAGATCAGGGACAGGGAATCTATTTACCACTGATTTTGTACTTGCTCTGCTAAGATGCCCCAAACCATCCCTGTACTCTCCCTCCTCACTCACTTCAATTAAATGACTCAGGGACGGCCCCCCAGTCCAGGAGCAGCAGAGCTGGGCTGGGATGCAGCTCTCCTGACCCTTAGCCTCAGGAAGAATGCTCCATCTCAGCTGCCTTTCCATTCTGAATCCCAAAGGGCAATTTACTGGTGTCCAAGTAAGAGAATGTCACATACAGACCCCTGTGGCTCCATCAGGAACTCGGCAGTGTTAATGTCACACACAAACCCCTGTGGTTCCATCAGGAACTTAGCAGTGTTTGGGGAGGAGGAAGAAAGACCCACTGGATCATTCTGTTCTCCTTCTCCTGCGGAGTCCAAGTGCTCTTCCTTCACGGGTCTTTTAGGAATCAATGAACCCCCTTCTTTTCATTTGTTCTTCGTTGATGCTTTCAAAGAATACTGAATGACCAATTTTGTCTTCTGCAGCTTTTAAGCCCAAACTACATTTTCTGAAGGGTGTGTATATATGTGTGTAAATCATGACTATTTGCACAGGGCATTATGATTCATCATGGAAAATATATTTAATACTTATATCTGTGATCTAGAAACCTAAGACAACAGAAAGGATGGTGATAGAAAAAGGAGACATAAAAACAGGAGGAGAATGGACCTGCCATTACACCCTGAGAACTCCTCACCTCCCTACTGCCCTGGTGTTCATTGTTGGATACAATACAAATCGTATCTAAAATACAAAATGAGACATCTTATTTTAATAAGAGCCATGGGAAAGCTTTACTTAGTATTTTTGGGGAAGCAAGGAATGAGCCGCTCATTTATGTCTTTTGCTCCTAGTTTCCGTCCATTGTATTTACTTTAAATTGAAATGGATCAGCATAAAGTACATCACAGGCATAAACACATCCCAAAGGCAGGACAGACAGACAACAAAGACAATGTCAAGGCTCTTGACAGCAAATATTGTCATGATTAAAGAAAGCAGACGTGAAACTTTAAAAACTTACTTGGTGGTATCATGGACTCCTACCTGACTCCAAACAGTGGAGATTTTGCAGCAACTTCAATCCCAGCATCTTGTCCTTTAGAATTTTACTACAGTTAAATAAGGCCCCACCATGTGAGGTTAGTAAATCTCAACAAAAACTCAATAGACAGTGATAGCAACTGTCTTGTAGTTGAATATGGACTTAGCTTAACAGAATCAGGTGTACATAAAGATTCTATCTAGCTGGATTCTTTTGGGAGACAAAACCATTATTTCATTCTGGTGTCCATTTGGAGGTGAACAATTCTAGCTAATTCTGCCAATCACTTGTACTTCTTTCTTTTTTACTTGATAAATACTCTTTACAAAAAGCCACATGTAGACAAATTCTTACCTCTCCTGAAGTCCTATGGGCTTCATTTTGAAAGGAGAAGGGCAGACCGAGGTAGAAGTGGTAGCTTTGATCTCGGGGGTGCACCGGCCTTGGGGGTCCACGACGACGTTCAGCACCCTGGGGGCCTGCTCAGGCTGGACCATACTGTGGCCTGTCTTTACCTCAGACTGTGCTGGCTGTAATGTGATGGGCGACAGGTGGATTTCCTGGTTTTTCTCTTTATCTTGTCTCAAGGAAAGCTGAAACCTTTCTTTTAATCTATAAAGAATCTACAGAAGGAGATAAAAGAATCCTGTCACGTTTCCTCACACTGAATAGTGGGGTCTGCTCTTCTCCACCCCAATCTAGAAGACAAACCAAAGTAAAGGTTTAGTGGTAAAGGAAGCCAAAGCTTCTAGGCTTTGTGGTATTGAGATTTTTCTCAAGATGATATACTTGGCATTTATTGATTTTTATTTTTATTTTATATTTATTCATTTTGGGGGCTTATAACTCTACTACAGCATTCATTGCACTCTGCATTTTTTTTTTTGGAATTTCAGATTGATATGAGGGTACAGATGTTCAAGTTATACTGTTTTCATTTCCAAGGTAAAGTCTAAGTTGTAGCCGAGTCCTTACCCGGGGGGCTGCTGATCACCCCCACACTGTGTGCATCAGGTGAGCACCTGCCCATCACCCTCCCCCTCCTCTCTCCCTCCTTCCCTCCCCCTCACTAGAATATAGTTATATTTTTCTTTCCTGTGGACGTGTAGTAGTTTCAGACTGGTTTCATTTTAGTATTAAGTACACTGCATACTTTTTTCCATTCTTATGATACTTTACTAAGAAGAGTTATACTTGGTAAACTCTTGGTAATAATGCTGCATATACACACAGATATGTGTATACATGAATCTGTTCCCTGAAGATATATTCAAAAGCAAACTTAGCCAATTTTATGAAAATGCCAGATGTCAGTTTGGTCGCATGGGGACTAGTACTTAAAATGACTAGAATGGTGGGCTCGTAGAAGGAATGGCCATAGAACAAGGGCCTGTGACATTCGTGGAAATGGAGATCTGCATCCAATATGGCATAAAAGAAAGAAGTCTTGCAAACATCAGTGAAAGTATAGTTATGCCATAAACCATGATTTCTTATGTTGGCAAATATCAGCATTAGTCATATATCAACTTGAATTATCTGGTAAATACTTCACAAAATTAAATTTAGAGCATCTATCAAAGAATAATTTGGGAAATCAGAAATTTCTTTCTTATTCCTTTCTCCCCTTAAATTTTAATGAGTGTAAAAAAAGGAAAAGTATCATTGTCTTTCATTCTCAGAGCTTTTTCTATGACTAACTTAACTGATAAATGATAGGACCATCTCTTAAACTTTTAAAAGAGGTGGGATGACTTTGCTGGCACACTTCACAGACCAAATTATGAGGTCAACAAGGTATTTTGGATTCCTTTCTATAGCCCTTTTAATCCTTCTTTTGGTGTTAACTTCTCTTCTCCAACTCCTACAAGATGCTAGATGTCCTGGTGTTTCTTCAGGTCTGGTCTCAGGAAGTGACTTGGTAAGTTAATTCACATGAACAGGTGACTGAATCCATTACCTGCCATTATCTTCTGGTATACAGCCCTGATGACATTTGTATCTTAAAAAGTTTTAAGCCAATTGAACTCCTCTGTTAATGTTATTTTAGGAGGATGGGGTGCTTTGCAATAGTGTTTAGTCTAGGTAAGACAGTGATTCTCAACCTTCCTAATGCTGTGACCCTTTAATACAGTTTCTGTGGGTTGAGAACCACTGAGTTAGGAGGTGAATTTTGTCTTTCCTTCTCTTTCAAAGTTCCTTTAAATCCTAGTAATCTCTATATTTTAAATCTTCTGAAAAGATACAAAGTCCAAATATACATTTTTCTCTTGTTAAAGTATGATAAACAGAAAAGAAAATTAGGGAAGAATTTGTCTGAAATTGTAGAGGAAATAAAGACTTTTGACATTTTTTCAGGCCAATTTTAGAAAATATTTGTCCAGTATTTTCAAAATAATATTTGGAAAAAAGTCTATTTATTCAAGTAAGATTATAAAAAAGAGCCAGAATAAAATAAAAGCACAACACTTTAAGATAAAAAGCTATCAGACAGATGTAAAAAAAATCTAGAGAACTGAAAACTCAGTAGCAAGATGTAAATCTTTTTTTGCAAGCAATAAAGAACAGAATTGTCAATGAAGAAAATATAATCAGTGGTCTATAAGGTGAACTTGAGACTACTTGGAAATGTGGAACAAAGAATAAAAAGAAGAATATAAAAATAAGAGAAAATACAGGATGTCAGAGAAGAGCCACTGTAAATGATAAACTGGGATGAATGAGAGTTAAGCAGTCATTCTGAATGATTTCTCAGTGCTAACTTTGTGTCATGTGTTGCAAAAGGCACAGGGTGTTACACTATGAACAGAACAGACTGCCTCCTGTTTTTATGGAATTTAGGGGTATGGAATGAGAGACATTCTTAAGTTTAAAAAAAAAAGTCCCAACAATGTATGACCATTGAAATAAGTAGAGTAAATGTGAGAAGAAAATGGTAAATGTAACAATTTGTTCATAGCTTTGAGAAAAACAGTCTATTTCAAAAGATGCATGAATTTTATACCCAGATAAACCGACATTTATGTGTATGAAGCCAACCAAAAGAATTCAAATGCACAGGGTCTCAGAAAATATACTACCCATGTCTCTTCCTGAAAAGTATTTACCTGAAGGTATACTCCCAGACATGAAAAGATGACTCAAAACTAAAAGCTCAAGAACAGAAATTAGGATATAAAAGCAGCTTTTGTTTTTCATTGAAATACAGAGTGAAAACCGAGTTTAATTATGTCTCAGGTCCAACATCCCAAATTACAATAACATAAAAGAAGGTTGGGGAAGGGCAGAGAGGTAAAAAAATAGGGGTGAACATGTGCTAAGCACTTTTTATTATTTTTTAAAATTTTATTTATTTATTTGAGACAGAGTCTCACTCTGTTGCTCAGGCCGAGTGCTATGGCATCGGCCTACCTCACAACAACCTCAAACTCCTGGGTTCAGATGATCCTCCTGCCTCAGCCTTCTGAATAGCTGGGACTATGGGTGCCCATGACAAAACTTGGCTCATTCTGTTTTTTAGTAGAGACAGGGTCTCACTCTTGCTCAGGCTGTTCTCAAACTCCTGAGCTCAAGCAATCCTCCTCCCTTAGTCTCCCATAGTGTTAGGATTACTGGGGTGAGCCACTGTGCCTGTTCTGAACTACTTTTTAATTAGAGATACTGAGGGAATCAGTTAGGTCTTTCCAACCTCATTACAAATTAAGGAAACTGAGGTCTGGGCAAGGAACCTGCTTGTCAGAAGTGCACAATTAGCTCTGGCAAAGCCCAGCCCTGACTTGCAGCCTCTGTACTTTCTACCCTCTCCTTCCCTCCACACAAACCCACCAACTCCAAGAACATGGTGTTTGCAAACTGAAAGAAGATCTCCTTAAGGAAAAGACTATGCATCTATGAGGTAAACTAGAAATGTGTATAATACATTGAACTTTGGGAGATGAAAGAGAATTCATACTGTCTTTTATGTAAATTCACTTTCTCATAACCTGGAAACTTCTATGCTGGTGGTATCCATTGACTCTTGTAAGGTAAAACTGAATTTTACATTTTGAAAAATAATGGAGTCATATCATTCCCTTGAAAGCTATTACTGGATAAGAAAGAGATGTCTAATACAAAGTGGCAAGTCTTCCTACCTTTAATATAGCTACTTTCAAACGAAGTACATTGCGGTTTCCTTAAGCTCTACAATAGAATCTCCTGGCCTTTTGGCTCTTGGAGCAGCACCATAGCAGTTGCAAGAACAAACACCTCACAAAAGGCAGCAAGAGGGAGCCAAGAAGAAGAAAGCGCTGATCCTTCTTCTAAGAAATACTGCTATGATGTGAAAGCACCTCCCTGGCTGAATTAAGAAGTACCTGTCAGCGGGACTAAGGACCCAAACTTGCATCTAATGTCCTCAAGGATTCTGTGTGTAAAGCGAGCCTTGCTGGACTGTAGGATGGTGAATTTGTATTAACTGAGGATATTCAGGGCAAAAACTGCCCAACTGGTCTCCATGGCTTGGACCTTGCCCCTGACAGGGTGTGTTTTGTTTATTTCATGCTCAGAAGATGGCCAGTCCATGACTGAAGCTTGCGTTGATGTCAAGATTACCAATAGTTATTTGCCTCATTGGTTCTGTGCTGGTTTTACTAAAACATGGAACAATCTTTAGATGTGAAGATTATAGAATATACAGAAAATATATTTTCAGAATATAGTTCAGCAAATGTGACCATCAGATTCAGTGCAGAGGAATGACTTGAAAGAAGAGGTCAGTAAACTGATCTGGACAGCACAGGAGAAGACAGAACAGCCTTGCTGACCTATTTATCCTCTCCACAGTGTCTCCATCAGGAAGGCACAAATACTGAAAGACCCAAATTTGAATTGGGAACACTCAGAACTTTGCGGTGAAGGAAGGCAGCAGGTCTGGAGAAGCCACGGGGGATGAGAGGGGCCAAACTGAAGGAGCTGATGGATATGAACCATCGGCCCAAGAATCTATTTAAAATTTAGACTTAATAGTGAGAAACAGCAAGTCCTGTTTGTGGGATATAGAGTAGAAAGCAGCAGAGCTTGACACCTCCATCCTGCACCCAGGACCTGTGCTTTCACCTCTATGCTTATTCTCATGTCTCATCAGCCTCATGGTGAAATGTGTCACCACCACTCTGTAAAAACAACCTGTACTAGAACCATACCAGTCAGATGGTACATATATGTCTTACACTTGTGTTAAGCTAAACACATAATTACTATATGGCAAACAATAGAATTTAAGTTGTTTTGTTTGTTTGTTTTTGTTTTTGTTTTTGAGATAGTCTCACTCTGTCACCCTGATTAGAGTGCCATGACCTCAGCCTGGCTCACAGCAACCTCAGACTCCTGGATTTGAACAGTCCTCTTGCCTTAGCCTCCAGAGTAGCTAGGACTACAGACAACTGCCCTAACACCTAGCTAATCTGTCTATTTTTAGTAGAGTTGGGGTCTGGTCTTGAACTCCTGAGTCCAAGGGATCCTCTGGCCTCAGCCTCCAGGAGTGCTAGGTTTACAAGCATGAGCCACTCCAGATGATGTGATTTTTTTTTTTTAATCATAGAAGTTATTTTCCCGAATGAAGAAGTGAACAAATATATCTGCCCCTTTACAAAAATATATATGTGGATGATAATATATTGTACTTTCTGAGTTCTTCACATCTAAATATAATATGCATATAAGAATATTTGCCTACCTGTTTATGTTTGGATTTTAGAGAAACATTTTAAAACATGAAAATCCAAGAAAATTTACCTTCTCAATTGTTTTTGCCAGGTCCCTTTTATGATTATATTAGCATAAAACCAGGTCTGGGGAGTCCTTCCTTACTATTCATGGGTGGAACCTGTGTTTCTGACGAGGAACCTTTGTGATATATTTTATGCTCTGTCATCTGTTTACTTCATCTCGGTCAAAGGTCAACGTTACCGCCCACCCCTGGGTAGTACGTGTACAGATTTCTACATCTTTACTTAGGGGAAAGCAGAACCTGCAGATGTATAATGTGTGTAAGACTCTGTTTAAAAATGCTCAAGAGATTGGAATGTCTGAAAAAATGAAGGAGAATGGAAGAGATTGATCCTTGGCAGTGGGGCAGTGGTCATGGAACTAAGCTGAAATGCTGGGGCCTAAGTGGCAGTGATTCTGCCCTTCAGGGTACATTTGGCCATTCCTGGAGATGATTTTGGTTGTCATAGAGGCGGCTGAGGAAGAGAGGGAGGGATGCTGTTGGCATCTCGTGGGCAGAGGCAAGGGATGCTGCCCTGCAGGGCACAGGAAGGACCCCCCCCCCCCATATATAGTCCTATGTGTCATCAGTGCTACTTTCGAGAAACCCTGGTGTACAGGATTTTAAGAATCTTTTGTTAGAATCTCCTTATTTCATGTTTAAGCCCAGAGCAGTGAAATGGTTTATGGAATGTTGGACATACACATAATCTAGAATCCAGGTTTGCCAACTTCCAGATGCATGATCATTTAACTTTACTGCTCCTTCCAAATTCCCACATTCCTTCTTTAAAACCTCTTTCCCAAACCCTCTGGAAAAGTGTGTCAGAGATTTTTCTCTGCACAGATTGAGACTTGGAATACAGCGTGTGCATATTTCTCTACGTGAATTCACTTTGTTTTAAAACTCAACCTAAAAGCTTACCACAGCAATGACAAGCCAACATCTTTTCCTTTAAGAGATTGTTTAAATCTCAGAATGCCATGAAGTCATCCAACCATTTGAAAAAGGAAAAAGGAAAGGATTATTGAATGAGAGGAGCTGTAAAAGTCAACAGATAGCCAGAGAGGAAAATAAGGGTGGGAATAAGAGGACCAGAAGAACAGAAATGAGAGAAAGCTAAAAAAAAAAATCCTTTGAAGCTTTTTTGTAGCTTGTAATTTTTGTTTTAAAAGTCTCGTAAGTGGCCAATAATGTTGTATTTGGATTACAATATGTTTAGATTTCAAATGGTGCCACCAATCAATAGTCTGTACTATTTTTTCTTTCATTTTCTTTTAAATTGATAAACATGAATTAATCCTGACTGCATTCTCTAAATAAGACATTGTATGTCTGGATGTGGTGGTTCACACCTGTAATCCTAGCACTTTGGGAGGCTGAAGCAGGAGGATCAGAAATTTGAGACCACCCTGGGCAACAAAGCAAGACCCCATCGCTACAAAAAATAAAAAAAAAAAAATTAGCTGGTGCTGGTGGCACACCCCGTAGTCCCAGCTGCTCAGGAGGGAGCAGTAGGAGGGTCCCTGAGCCCAGGAGCTGGAAACTATACAGTGAGTGATGGTTGAGTTGCTGTGTCCCAAATTGGGGGACAGTGCAAGACCCATCTCTAAGAAAAAGAATAAAAGGACATTGTGGATGCAAAGATAGAATTGTCCTCTCCTCTGTCCTCTAGGAATTCAAATACTTCTAGAATGGATGTGTAAAAAATTACAACTAGTACAAAGTGCAAACATAAAGGTGTGGTCACAGCACACAGCATGGTGTGGCACCCATCTGTCAGTCTCTGTGGACGGTACAGCTCTGATGACACAGCCCTTCTCGTCAGTTACTGGACCCATCTGTGGCCAGATATAGATGTTCACAAGATAGAGTGATAGCACCAAAGGACACCACAGCTTGGCTCCTTTATGGAATCAAGTGGGACCATGTAAAGAGCCCAGACTTTCAATTCAGACAAATTTGGGTTTGAATTCCTACCCTTCCCATCACCTTTCCACCAACATTGTCAAGCCATTTATCTTTTTGGAATCTTGGCTTACTCATCAGTAAAATCAAGAAACTAAAATCTATTAATTGTTAACTATCAGCAGTAGATTTAGGACCAGTTTACTACCACAAAGTGTGCAATAAATGGAAGAAACTAATTATTACTATTGTTGCTACTTAAGAAGTTTTGTATGAAAAACATTGAATATTAGTTGGAGATATACACTGACTTTAGAAATGATTCTTGGCCAGGTATGGTGACTCACACCTGTAATCCCAGCACTTAGGGAGGCTGAGGCAGGAGCATCACTTGTGGCCAGGAGTTTAAGACTAGCTTGGGCAACATAGCAAGATCCCCATCTCTATAAAAATATAAAAATACTAGCTAGGTGTGGTGGCATATCTCCGTAGCTCCAGCTAGTTGGGAGGCTGAGGCAGGAAAATCCCTTGAGCCCAGGAGACTGAGGCTACATAAGCTGATTGTGCCTCTGCACTCCAGCCTGGGCAATAGAGCAAAGACCCTATCTCTAAGAGAGAGAGAGAGAGAGAAAGAGAAAGAGAAAGAAATGGTTCTGTAACAACTTTCCAGCTAAGGCTCTAGTCCCATTTATCTTAAGCCCTTAGAGATCATATAATATTTACCAGGGTAAAAAATTGTGGCTATTTTTGTCTGCCTTTGATATGTGCGTATTGTTTCATGCTTAACCTACAGCAGGTGTTTGGATATAGGGTTACCTGACTCAGCTACCAGACCACGACTAGAGAGACTCTTAGCATAATGTATGGATGACTTTTCCCGGGGTCTAAACACACACCAGCTGATCACTGACTCATACAGCTGTTTTTATGTGGTTTTATGTGACTCCTAAACTCCTTTCCAGAAGCACTCTGGCCTATAGACATCTCTACCTACATTTCATAAATATCTTTGCACTTGTTAATAAACCTTCACTTGAAGGTCTAATTTAGATGATAAATGGTGTTCTTTCTATTACTTGTTCGAGTTTGAGAACTATTTCTTCTTAGTAATAAGTTTCCTCCATCTAAAACAGACTGAATGGGTTGGAAGTTGCCCACACATTTTTTCTTGGAAAATTGTATTTGTCGCTCCACCCACTCTACGTTCACATTTGTGAGGTGCTAAATAAGACACATATTTGAAAATGTCATGCCTGTCTAATTTTATGCCTGGCAACACAGTTTTTTTTTGTATTTTAAGGAAAGTAAACAATATGCCACATTTCAAAAATGTTGCCAAGTCTTAAGTTATTGTTATGTAGAACACAACCTTCCATTATGGCAACTTACCTATGTAATTTCATAATAAAACCACATACTTTTCATTCCTGTGGCATATAGGAAGGACAGGTGCAAGCAGCAGCACTCGGTCTGTCATTAGTGCCAGAGGAGAAATTCTGAGTTACCACTTTCTGGCTTTTTTTTGGTCATGGAAAAGTAAAACTATAGGAAACAGAAGTAGACTATACTGAGAGTTACAAAAGTGACAACTCTCATGGAGAAATCCAGATAAAAACCTTGTTTTAAATGAAGGTAATTATCAGAAACATTTGAACACGTAACAAAGATGGGTTTATTTTAGAGAACCAAGTAAGTTTCGTCAGATAAACTTAGCCCCATCTCCACCCTGCCTGTCAGGTGGTATTTGTTTTCCAATGAGAATCAATTTCTTCTACCTGATGCTGGTTCCCTCTGCTACTTTTTAAACAGATCCTTTCATAATAAAATTCAAAATAGCGTTCAGGGGGACAAAGTGAGACTCTGTCTCAAAAAAAAAAAAAAAAAAGAAGTTAAGGTTGTGTTTAAAATCTCTCATTCCGTTTTTTTCTTTCGTTTGTTCAGGAACTACCTGAATACAAGAATCTCCTCCAGACACATTCCTCTCCTGAAAAATGAGAGCCTGCCACCCAGGGAGTCCAGCCAGGTAACTTCAGAGTCCTCTGAAGGTTTTGCTCATGTCCTTGAGAATCAGGACTGAGCCTGGCCTGCCGGTCCTACCTTCAGGTGGATCCCAACCCTGCACCCCTTCCATCCCCACCCGCACCGGACCTTCCTCACCAGGCTACTGCAGAGCTTCTAGGAGGGCCTGCTTCTCCCACCGTTCACTCTGTTCTCTATTCCCTGCATCAGGTCGCCAAGGTTCTGCCTAAAACACTCGTTTCCAGCCTCCCCCTTGAACCTGAGCATGCACGTGTGCCTTTTCCACCCCTCACACCCCTGCCTGGAGCCCTTTTCCTACATAATTTCATTCACGGGACCCAAAGGTTCCAGTCGTTCAACTCCACTCACTCACTATTTGTTATCTTCTTCATGGCACATATCACTATTTGATTTAAAAATACATTATTATTTGCTAGAGAAGTTTTAGGGTTACAGAAAAACTGAGCAGAAAATAGAGTTCCCACACACTCTCCCCACCTCTCCCTTTCCCTATTCCATGCATTAGTGTGGGCCTCTGTTACACCTGGGGCCAGTGCTGATGTGCACTGTTAACTCAGCCCGGCCAGGGCTCGCTGTGCTGTTCACTGAGCCCAGGCGGGGCTCGCTCCACCGTCCACTGGGTCCGGCCGGGGCTCCCTCTACTGTCCACTGGGCCCAGCCGGGGCTCCCTCTACCATCCACTGAGCCCAGTCAGGGCTCACTCTACTGTCCACTAAGCCCGGCCAGGGCTCGCTGTGCTGTTAACTCAGCTTGGCCGGGACTCACTCTACCGTCCACTGAGCCCGGCTGGGACTCACTCTACCGTCCACTGAGCCCGGCCGGGACTCACTCTACCGTCCACTGAGCCCGGCCGGGGCTCGCTCTACCGTCCACTGGGCCCGGCCGGGGCTCGCTCTTCCCGGTGATCAATCTGTAACATCAGGGCCTCACAGAATAGTCCCACTGCCCTGAAGTCTGCTGCCCTCCCTCGGGCCCTCCCTCCCCGACCTCTGGCAACCGCTGATCTTTTCCCCGTCTCCATAGATTTGCTTTTTACAGAATGTCACGTATTTGGCATCACACGGCTTGGTCACGATTTGAATTTTTAAAAATTAATTATCATCTGTGCCTCTGCCTAGAGCAAAGAGTTCAAGAGAATGAGGGCTTTCTATCCCTTCCCACAGCGCCACAGTGGATATTCTGCAGTGATGTGCTGATGAACCACTCTCCAGACTAACCCAACAGACAGCCTACTTACACTTTGAAAATCTCCTGTCTTGGTTTGTTCTAATAATGCTGGAGCGGAATTACCTAGGTTTCTGACTTTTATGTTGGTGTTTTGCAAATTTTGAGGAAGGAGGCGTCATCCCCGTTCCCCAGGTGGTTGAGGATGTGGCTACCCCGGGTCTTTTTGACACCTGAGACCACGTGACACCAATGTAGGGCTTAATCTAGTGACGCAGGGTACACAGCACGCCCTGGGCTAGAGGTACAGAATTACGTGTTCACAGCAAGCTCCGCTCTCTGGTTTCTGCTGCCCTTTGGCACCCAAAGCTTGCACGTGAAGCTGCTTGCTCACTTCCTGCTTTTATCTTTGCCTTTGCCCTTCTGGATCCCAGACATTTCTCCCCTCTACAATCTCCATTCTCATCACTCTCCACCCCTTTCTCTTCTCCCTCTCCTTCTAGCCTTTCTCATCTATGAAGCAGAAAAACATCCTAATTGTGAATGACAAGAGAGAAAATGGCACTTGGGATTTCCTGTATGAAAGTGAAGAAGAGCCACATATTTTAAAGTGCAATTAACCACAACAAGGAATCACACTCTGGAAGGCAGTAAGAAATGCCCAGAAGTTTGTCTCAATTTCCATAACACCACCAACCTTTTTTCATTAAAATTATTTTTCCTTAATCTCTACCATCGAAAATATGAACATTAATTTTCTTACTCAGTTCTGAAATGATTCTTTTGTTTATTGAGTCACAGTTTTTAGAAATTTTCTTTCTTAAACCTGACCCAAAGGAGATACCTCTGAATTCATTATGAGGGAAGCTCTGGGATGTTTGTGCTGTCTCCTATGTTTTGGACTCTAAGAAGCATTGTCTTTCTTTTGTTTTACATCCTTTAAGTTTAGACCCATGCAGCCTCTGTCCAGCCTAAGCACTCATCTGTCTACCAGAAACCCCTTCCCAGCAGGGGGAGCACAAATAAACAAAATCCAGCAAAGCTCTGAGCAACAGTGGTGTTGACTAAGGACAGAATAAGCAGCGTGATGTCCTTTCAGGGGCATTTAAACACTAAGAAAGAAGCATTTTAAAAAATGTACAAAATCAAAAAGAATATACATACAGGAACAAAGAGACATTAAAATCTATTTGTGAATTTCCAGTATTATGTTACATCATAAAATTTTCAAAAGCATAGAAAAATCTTATCATTCTATTGAAAGATAACTGTTAATTCATTAAATACCAAATAGCCCTGCCTAATTTAGGAGGATAGGTTTATTTTGGGTTCTATTTTTTTTTTTCAACTGGAGATATGTTTTCAAAAGGGCTGCATGATGTCTTTGGAGAGCTACTGCAGCATATAATCTATTTACACTTTCATGCTCTTCATCTAAAAAATTAGTTGGTTATCTAACTAATTTAGCCTTTGAGGTTATAATCACCTCCTTTTCATAAATGTTTTCAAAGGCTTTTAAAAATAAGGAAATTAACCAGTCCTTAGAGAGTCAGCTTGTCCTAAAGACATACTTCCTTTTTAAAATTTCTCCTGAGTTCCATAAAGATGATATAAAAGAAGAAATAAAGTAAGCCCCCAGTGTGCCCATGAGACTACAATGCCTTTGAGGGCTTCTGTGACCTCAGTAAATCACTTCCTAAAGCTTCCTTCTCAGGGTTGATCAAGTTTCTGAAACCTTCATTGCAATTACAGTCTCATCCTGCGGCTCAGCAGCCCAGAGTCCACAGGGCTCCCTTCCACAGTCACTCTGCTGGCAGACAGATGCCCAGCCTAACAGGTCACAGTCTTGCTTCTGCTCTGTCTGTTTAGCATTCATCTGAATGGCACAGCATCCAATTATATTTAATAAGCAGTGACTTCAGCAAAGGATCAAAATGTACAAAGAAGCAAACTTACCATCAAACATGTTACTATAATAACAAAGATGCTGAGGAAAATGACAACAGCATAGAATCCTTCCTTGCTCCAGATTTTGTCCGCTTCATGTTGCCCTTGTAAAACATTTTTCTTTAAAAGGAAAACAGAAAGTCCAATGTTAAACGAGAGCTTGAGGAAACTGACGTTCTTATCAGACACTAAACATGTTTTTAGCTTTATTCCATTCAGTGAAGAGGAGCACACCTCCACCCCCCCGCTGCCAGAACTGCTTCTCAAACTGCTGTGAGACAACAGGCTGCCATCCTCAGACGCAGGAGGTTGGTTGTTCAGCGTCTGGACAGGAGCAAGGTCCCAGGCTTCCTGAGGGTCCCTCCCTGTCTCTTGGGGAAACCACCTGGTGCACAGGTGAGAGGGTTCTGTGCTTTTCCGTGCAGAGGAAACTGTTTCTGAAGCTTTCCTCAGTGTGGTAAGTCCCTCCCACCACATCAACACCCTGGATTACGTGTTGTAATGCTGCTCTTCACTTTTAAACAAAAGTGAAACAGGTGCAAACAGAGCTCGTGATGCATTAATAAACAGCAGCAATGCCGGAATCGTTGCCTTCTCTCCCTCCCCATTTATCACATTTTTAAAATGGAATCTGCTTTGTCAAAATCTGACTAAAGTACCATCTTAACCATAAAGATTGTTAGAATGTTTATGGTTAAGATTTTAAAGCACAAAAAACACTCGAAGTTCAGAATTACTTGTTAATGAAAGGTAAAATGAATAGAGTTTTTGTTGCTTTTGTTCACTACTTTGAGGGCAAAAGAGTAAAGAAGGAACACGACTAAAATGTGGATGAGAATCTTAGTTTTATTTCATCTATTCTTTTAAAAAAACACATTGATTGAAATCAAGTCTTAGAATAAAATTAAGTTTACAATCTAGTGACAATATAGATTTATACTTAATGAAATTTTAACTTGAAACCAAATGATCCATGATTAGGAAAACCATAAAGGCTAAGTCTAGTCAAATGCTTTGTAAAGGTTGCCCTTTGATTCCCCTCAGTGAGGACACACATCGGTCCTTGGAGTTCACCTCCAATAGTTAAGAAATCCTCGAGTGAAACATGTCTTGTAGATGTCTGAATCTGCTAACTTATTGCTAACTTTGCTAACTTATTTTTTAAGTCTCAGAGAAAAATAAAACACATTCAATGTTTATACATCAGACAAAATGAAATATTTTCCTTGAAGAATATTTTATGAAAACTTTTTCCTAGAACTCGAGACAGTTTCGTGGGGAGATAAGCAAGGCAGGACAGAGAAAGACTGAGTTTAACTGTGATTACAGACGGTATCTGGAAAAAGACTATTGCTAATTTCTTGCAGCGGTCAAGTTTCTATTTCCTTTCCTTATAAAATGTGGATGTGCTGCCTGGAGTGTCCGGCCTACTTTCCAAGACAGTGACAGATGCCTAGATATAAGAAATGATTCAGAAACATGGTTTTAAACTATGCAGTTAGTAAACTGATGGAGAAATGAAAATACTTGATTGACGAAATGTTTATAAACCAAGTATCCTGCTGGAAAGGAAATTTGGGGTTGAAGTGAAAAATGTTCTTTTATCTCTTTGACCTCAGTCAGATCATTTTTTAAATTGCAGTATCTCCATAAACATAACTGGAAACTAATAGAAAACTCTCGTAGAAATCAGATATAAATATGGAAATGAATTTTTTTTACAGGCAACTCAACTAAATAGCATCCATTGTTTGCCATAAAAGCAAACTAGTTAAGCCTTCAGTAGGCAGCATCAGTTTGTCAAATTTAAGTATAAGGATCTGAGCTTGAGCTCATGTGAAATTTGGATAAAAAGGGGTGGTTAGGTGGGTGGAAAGAAATTTTGTGTTCTTAACCTGATTTGGTTCATTTTTTTCTTGCTGTAGTTCCACCACTCCTTAATATCAACATGTTCCTTTTGCTCAAGACAAACCTGTTTTGTTTTCTTTTTTAACTGAAGCAGTCATGATGAAAGGATTAACTTCCTACCCTCCCAGCCCCCACCGCCAGTTAGAAAGACACATGTTTTGAACTCCTAGAACTTAGTCACTGCACTTTCTTGGTAAATAGATTTCTTTCTGAGTCATGCCGCTCCTGCTGAGCACTACTATATTTGTACAGAGATCTAAAGAACTTGATAAGGGCAGGGTAGTAAATGGAAAAGTTTGTGGTTAAGATCCCACAAATCAAAAGACTATAATTCATAAGAATTGTCAATCTAACCTTTGCATAGGGTTAACCCAGTGCTTTTTATATTTTGTCAGGGGGCTGAGTGTTCAATAACTCAGAGGCTCTGTGTGGGGTCAAGTTAATGTCACCGCATGGTATTGTCTTCGTGTCTCATTTCATAGCTATATTGCTTTGCCCTTTAACTTAGTTGCAGTGAAACTGATGAGCTTCATTTTGTTTGATTATTTAAAATATGGGCAGTTCCTATATAGATAACAATAGCTTCTCTGTATCTCATTTAAGAATTTGATGCTTTATAGTTCATTCTTCTCTCTTTCCCTTCTCTTTACTTTCTCTCTCTCCTGCCTTCCTCTCTCTTTTTTTCTCTCTCCCTCCATTCCTTCCTTCTTTCCTTTTTAACCAGTTCTGATCCCCAATGCTGGGAGACCCTAAATGCAGACCCAGAGGGTTCAGCAGATAGAAGACATGAAGCTCACTTAGCAAGGAAGAGGTGGAAATGTTATAAATCACGTGATTAATTTGGTTCACAAATAAGTAAGATGTCTCCTACAATAATATGGCTTTGTTGGACAAATGCCAAACTTCCACTGTATTATGAACCAGGTGAACAATTGGCCCGAGTGATCTAATGTCACTCGGATTGTTTATCTCCTTGGTGCTGTGTGCCACGGCCAAGGCTGGGAGTCTCCAGACTAGACTGCTGGCCTGTGCTCCTACTGTGAAGGAACAAGCCCCAAACTCATCAATCTGGTACATACAGAGAGTCCAGAAAGTTCATGTGCAATTTACTATGTAAGACTATTTTAAATTGTGCACGGACTGTAGGGACACCGTGTATTTATACGCTGGGGGTTTTCTTTGTAAATAATCCCTGAGTATATCACTCAGCACACAGGTCTGTTATTTATAAAAGGTCACTTCCTTCTTTGAAATATAAGACACATGAGACTGGAGTGATTTGTAAGTGAACAATGATAAAAAAATTCCCAAATTATTCTCTCCAATACAAATGCAAAACTTATGGTTTCAATAGGTATTTAATGCATTTTGTAAAAACATTTATAAATAGAAATTAAACTAATGGATTTAATTTTATTTGCCTGGGAGTTTACTTATTAGGCAAGAGGCGATCTAGTTTTATCTTTATAAACATCTTACATAATACCCAAGTATCTACCTGCTCTAGGGACCATTTAAAAAGATATGAAAGAAATAATGGTTTTTCTCTCAAGAAACTTAGATTAGAAACAAAAATAGATGGCTAAATAAAAGTCATTTTCTAGTTTATTATTTTTGTTTCCCAAAGTAATTTTCAATTGAAAAAAAAAGCATATAAAGAAACACTAACAACAAAGACATACCCTTCCATGAAAGTAACTAACGGAAGTTCCGGAACAGATGCTCTGTGACCCATGGGAGGCTGAAGAGCCAAAAATACCAATATCTTTTTTTTCTGTTAATGAACATGGTATCATAGCATTGTACAGTTTTAAGATTAAAATGTGAAAGAATGGGTTGAGATATAAGTTGTTATAAAATATTAGCCACAAAAAAAGAGGAACAAAGAGTAGGTACACTCCCAGAAAGCTACTGACCAGCGTCATGCACAACTACAAGATAAAACTATTTTAAATTGTGCACGGACCTTATGGATACCCTGTATTTATATGGTAGAGTTTTTATAAAACCCACTGTTTCCTTTGTCAGGAAGTGTGTCTGCCGTGTCCCTCCAGCTGTGCGTGTGTCTGTCATGTTGCTCCCAGTGGCTGCCTGCTCCTACACACAGCTTTTCCCTGCTTCTGCCTTTAGAGCTTCCAGTCCAAAAGTCAAAGGGTACATGTGCTGTTTCGGCCCTTCTGGGAGTGCCTGATAAAAAGGTGGGAAGAATCCATCTGTTCTCCATGAAATGCTCCTCGTATTCTATTCAGATACTTCCTACTCTCCTGTGAAGTATATTTTCTAAATTCTAGATTTCTAGATTCCAGCAATTTCATAAGAAAATACCACATTCTGACTGGCTAATATGTTTTCTTTTCTTTTTTTTTTCCTTTGGAGATAAGCGTCTCCCTTGACGCCCTTGGCAGAGTGCTGTGGGATCACAGCTCACAGCAACCTCAGACCCTTGAGTTCAAGTGATTCTTTTGCCTCAGCCTCCTGAATAGTTGTGACTACAGGCACCCATCACAAGGCAGGGCTATTTTTAGAGATGGGGTCTCACTCCTGCTCAGGCT
>CAUYQV010138997.1:0-14359 GCA_963574575.1 Galagoides demidoff
AAAAAAAAAAAAAATAAATGCATTGTCAGGCATGGTAGCATGCTCTCATCATCTTAGCTACTGGGGGAGGTTGAGGTGGGAAGATTCAGAATGGGTTTACTGCATTTCCTAACCTCTAGCCTGCAGGGCTGCACCCTGCAGCTCTGCCATTCCATTCCTGGTAACTCAACTATAACTATTGATTATGCCTCCTCGGGCAACGGAGTCATCTGACCACAGTAAAATAATTAGTTTCTATTACCTTGAAATACAGGTATTTTCTTCCTGCCACCTAATCAATCAAGCTGCCTTGACCTTAGCCCCCGTTAAGAAAATCCCCCACCCCTCACCTGTACCCCTAGTGAAATCATCAACCACCAATCATAAATGTAGCCTTACTAGTGAAATCACTAACCACCAATGACAAGTGTACTCCTACCCTTCTTCCTTTTTTGCTTTCTGTACCCCATAAAAACCCCCTTCACCCTGGGTTCGAGGCTCTACCTTGGTGTGTGCACCAGGAGAGACCAAACCCGGGTTTGAATAAACCTCACCTCTTGCCTTTTACATCAGAGTTTGTCTCCGATCTGTCAGGTGGGGATATTTGGGAGAATTTTCGGGCATAACACTCCCCGTCCTATTTTTCACAACACAGGAAACTTCTTTGCATCAGAAGTTCATTCTTTCAAGTGTTTAACTTCTCCCATGAGAATCACATGAAAATGTGTTTAACCGAGACTAAAGACTTTTTTTACAGTTTTAAAAGGTGATAATATATCTTATTTTAAAATAGATTTTGGCTCCTCCCCTTCATCCCCCCTCCTCTTCCGCCCCACCCTTTCTCCTCTGGCTTCTCCTTTTCTTCGCCCAGCAGCGTTCTTGCTTCCAAGCTCTTTCCCTCCCTTCTCCCCTCCCCTCCCCTCCTCCTTCTTACTCCTCTCTCCCCTGCCCTCCTTCTCCCCTGCGGGGGGGGGGGGGGGGGGGCCCCCCCCCCAACCCCCCCGGCCCCCCCCCCCCCCCCCCCCCCACCGACCCCCCCGCCCCCCCGCCCCCGTGCCCCCCGGGGGGGGGGGGGGGGGGGGGCCCACCTGACTTCCCCGCAGGCTCTCACCAGGAAGCCGCAGACGCACCAGCGGGTTGTGACGTCTGCGCATGAGCACCTGGGACCGGGTTGCGGGCTGTAGCGCTGCGCGTGCGCATTCCTGGGCGCCTGGCAGGGCGGTGGTAGACTTTGAAAGCTACATTCTGGCCTAAGAGGTGAGATCTCTCCTATAGTAAAGAAACCTGAAGCGGTTGCTACTTTGGGAGCTAGACTGAATGGTCACGAAATAAATGCCATTTGAACAGTTTCGTCTGTCATGGAAAAGCGCGAGACGTTTGTACAAGCGGTGCCCAAGGAGCTGGTTGGCGAGTTTTAGCAATTTATTCAACATGATAAAGATCCCTCTGACCCCTTCAGCCTAAATGAATTACTAGAGGATTTACCAAGGAACAGAAAGAAGGCTTGTGCAAAGGCTGAAGAATTTGCTAACAGATGTGCTGTTGGCAAGCCCCGCGTATGAGTGGTGGGAAGCACACGTGAGGAGGGAGGATGCTATGGAAACAGAGCATGGCTCAAAAAATGAAGAAAAAAGTAGAAATTATTCACACAATTACATCTGTGATTCTCACTTCTTTATCTGTGATAAATGAAAGTATGACTATGAAGCATTACTGGAATGTGTTTTAATATTAAATGGTAATTTATATGCATTACCTGAATCTGAACGAAAACTACAGAGTTCCATTCAGGGTATGTGTGTTACACCGTGGGAGAAGGCCTGCCACTGAGGAAGACATAGGGAAGACAGCTTTTATGTTACTAAGGAAGAGCCTGGAGACCAAGATGGTGAGGATGCATGTCAGCTTTGGCATGTTCATCAAACTCTGTATTAGCTGATTATGATTTGGAGGAAAGCAGAGAAATTAAAGATACGCTATTTGCGTGCTTCATAAATACTAATCATGTCAGGAAAGAAGAAGGAATCTTAGTTATCTCTTCAATTGCAATATAAACTTTATTAAAATGATCCATGAGACTTTTAAAAACCTGTTAGAGGGATTACAAAAGTCTTTGATGGTACACATTGCAGTCATCTACTCCAGAGTTTGGAAAAGGCCATTAAGGAAAATACTGGAGAGGCTGTTCCATGTGATCCACCTTCCACAAAAGTGTCCAGTGCAGTAGGGGGGTGCTGAGTCACTCTCACCATCAAAAAAGAAAGGTTATCAAGAAGTGGAAGAGATGCTTTTAAATTATATTTTAAATCCTCCCCATCCCCTGGAGAGGATTAAGGGCTAGAAAGTCTGAAGTTCAATCAAATGCTGCATTATTGTTGGTTGAAGCATTTCATGTTAGGGTTCCAAACTGTCATGCAATCGAGATAGATTATGAAGTTCAGAGACAGTTTGGAGAACTTGAAAGCTTTTCAGAAGATCCTTACCTGATGGTCTGTTCCATAGGGATCCTTGGTGTTTGTAAAATAACCTCCCAATACTGCAAGGAAATGTTGCCTCTGATTGTTCTTAACTGACCTCCTGAAGAAGGAGAATGAGGAACTGGTACTCAATGCAAGCTCAGTAGACATTCCTTGTTCTATCTTTAAGTGTCTGCTGATGGTACTGGACAACAGGCTGAGCTACCTGCTGTAAGGGCAGCTGTTGCCCAGCTCAGGTACAGTCTCCTCAGAGAAGGTGCTGGTGGCCTTCATGGAAATGCTGCTGAAGATCAAGGCTGCCAAGATTTGGAAGATGGGCTTCATGAAGCATATTTTGGTTCATCTGGAAACCCATTCTCGACCTGTGTCTCAGCTTCTGGTAGGTCTCATATTTAATTCCTTCCTGTCCATGAACCACTTGGAGGAGGTCTGGTGCAGATTAACCATGCAGCCACCTAAGTTCTATCAGTAAGCACACGAACACACAGCCTCCACCAAATAGCAAAATTGATTCATGTTATTCACCATTGCTTGAATGCCTGCATCTAGAGGGCAGTGAGAGAGCCACCATGTACAGAGGCAGTGAGAAAGAGAATGAGAGTATTTTGGACAAAGCATTGTCCCTAAATGATATTACATCCATGGCAGGCTTGCTGAAAATCATCATGATTCTCTGGAAAAGCATTCACAGAAGCATGGAGAACAATAAGGAGGCGAGAGTTTATACCATTACCAAGTTTGCCTCTGTTCTCCCAGAGTACCCGAAAGTCTTTATAGATGATTGCTGCAAGATACCTCTATTCATGCTATTGTCCTTTATGTCCTGCATCAGCCATGCCTTTGCTCAACTGCAGTGTGATTCCCACCCTGAGAAGCCAGGAAAGAGGGTGCTGTGGACAAAGAGCTGCTGCACTTTACTGGATTGCCTGTGCTCTTGGGGGTATGTGGGGCACATTCTAGAGCTTGTTGATGTCTGACTGCCTGGTAAACAACCCAGACCAAGAACAACGAAGATTCTAAACATAAAGTGCAAATCCATCATACACACCCACTAAAACCCAAATTAGTGTTGGTTTACATAGGATATTTGCTGACCCATCCAAAGAATTAAGAGAACCTACTCTCTGCTCCCTGAGAGAAACTTAATAACCTTTTGAAAGCACTTGAGATGTTGAAGGCAGATCTGGAGTCACTTTTGCATATGCCAAGTAAGAAACTGAGTGACTTAGGTGAAACAGTGGCCCTGCAAGCCTTCCGTCTCTACTGTGACCTGAGAATCCACCTCCCTCACAAGTTCTGCTCAGAAGGAAAAGTTTATCTGTCCATTTTGGAAACCCTGGCTTTTGGTTAGAAAGCAAACTTTTATATTTTGTTCAAGATCAAGAAGAAGAATATTTGAAGTGTCACAGGGTTGTATATTAGCAAATTATCCAGCCCTACTTGACAATATGCAAAGATGTGGTTATGCTCAGTCTTGGCAACTTAATATTTCAGGTATAAATTTCACAGCAGGGTCTTGGCTTCATGTAGACAGTGAAGGGATATTTTTTATGTTTCATTGCTTCTTGACATTCTGAAAGAGATAACTGGAAATCCCTCGGTTCAGAAAACAGATTCAGCTGAAGTTGCAATGCTGTTTGACACAGTCCAGAATGTTAGAATGTATTGTGCAGAGCTTCAGAAAGCAACTGGAAGAGAGTTGAGATAAGCCACTAACTGTTGGAAGGATTTTCTGATGTAAAAGCACTTACCCTTGCAGAGTATCTCTCTACCTTTCTGTCCTTTTCAAGGTGTTTGATAGGAATAGAGATAAAGTCCTCCAGTATGGTTGGGTCATTTTTGAATGAGTTAAGGTATGTGTGACTTCTTATGACAGAGCAATTATGCGTCTCACCACTGTCGTGCACATTATTTTGGTTGTAATAAAGGTAAACATAGAAGTTCAAAAGTGAGGAAAGTTGAAGCTACTTTTCACAGAAAACTTAAGGCATTCATGGAAATTTCCATGGAAGAGGACAGCATCGAAAGATTTCTATATGAGGGATCAACAAGAACTTTCAAGAACTTCTGAATTCATAACCAAGCCAGCATCTCAGACACATACAGATTGGGAAGAGAACTCCAGCAGTGAAGCAATTGTGTGTTTTCCTCATGTTTTTAAGGTGGATGAGGCACATGTAAGGAAGGGGTGGTGCTTTTGTGGGGGCAGTATAAGCAGAGAACTCAGCAGTCTTCATTGTTTACCCAATGCTTCCATGAATAATACGTTTAATATGAAGGACTCAAGTGCTAGGGAAGACATCCATGATGCAAAGGAAAAAAAGGCTTTTTTTCCTAGCAAAATTGGTTGTTTTAAAATATATATATATTTGCTTGCAAACTATGAGTAATAAAGCCATGACAACATCAAAAATAAAATAAAAATAAAATAAAAAAGATTTCAGTGTCATCTATGTGTATCTTTATCTAAAAATCTAATTGGAAGGCAAGCTGCAGTCACACTAGAGAATAATAAAGCAAGACTTTGATGAAGTCTTCTCCAGTCACAAGAATGTTAGAGAAATGTCCCAAGTCTAATTCTGGGAGTGCAATGATGCATTGCCATGGATTCTGGGATTTGTAGATAATAACAAAAAAAGAATTCCAAAGATGTAAATGCTTACTGAAGAACTTAAGTTGCCATCCATGGGTGTCTGAAATGGAGTGTTCTAGGTTGTCATTCAAAAGTAGCCACCTGGGGTGGTGCCTGTGGCTCAAAGGAGCATGGCACCCATTACCAGAGGTGGTGGGTTCAAACCCAGCCCCGTCCAAAAACTGCAAAAAAAAAAAAAGCCACCTGCACAGGTGACATGGTGGGCTAAATGTCCAGCCATACAGCAAGATCACATGTTCAACCTAGGATCCCTCTTTCATCTTTTCTTTTCATCACCAGCCCCTAGTTGAGATGCTCATTATAATTTCTCTTTCTTTAGAAAGCAACACCACCTGCTGAAAGAGAACAGCAGATCTTCTGTTCATTTTTGAAAAGAGGTATTCACAAAAGTATCTCAGAATGTTCCTTCTGGATTTAGGAAGATGTCTTAGTTCCCTGAAGAAGTCTCACTAGACACAAAATTGAGACCCTAGATCCTACATAGTTCTATTCCCACAGATTACATAGTCCATTGTATGGAGCATATATCACATGAACTTCCCATATTTCCTCGTAACTTTGCATTGTTGATGAGAATACAAATTTTTGTTAAACTGCCACTGACACCAAGCCACAGATGACCAATGACTTTCCTTGCATGACCTTGGTTCTTGAAACCATAGCTTATTATCCAACTCATTTTCCATTTAAGACACTTCTCTTATGATTGCAAATTCTCAATGGTTTCCACTCTTTATTAATTCTGAACACTTGAGTGGCAACACCTGGAATTAATTTTGGCTTCTAGGCTGTGAATTTTGAGTTTGTGAAAGCTGAATGGGAGATTTAGAACCTGTACTTCTTGCCTTAGTAACTGATCACAGTCTCTTTGCAAATGACTTATTTGTAAAATGATGTCTATTCACTTAAAAGATAAAATGAATAAGAAAACTACAATTATTGTGAAGCAATGTGAAACAAAATATCATATGAATGATAACAAATTCAAGGCAGACATTTTGACTCAGTTCAAACCTATCGTAGGACTCAGCATAAATAGTACCAAAAGTTGCGAGCTCATGTTTTTTCCAGGAAACCAAGTCTGTGAGGCCAAATAAGCATTCTTTGCTGCTACCCTGTAGCTTTCTACAACTCCACTGATTTTAAGTATTAGAACCACACAAATAAGAAGTAACATTTAATGTTATGTATTAACAACATTTAAGATACTATTCTAGAGCTAATCACAGAGTATTATACTTAATCCTTACCACAATTACCTGAGTAGGATATTATTTCTGATGGGTTTTAAATTGTGGCTAAATTTATACAGCTCATAAATTACAAGCCCTGAGATTTGGATCCAAGTCTGTATAACTGTAGAGTACCAGAAGTACTCTGACATTTGGGACTAGATAATTGTTTTGGGAGTTTTCTTCTGCATTGTAGGTTGTTTAGCAATCTCCCTGGCCTCAACCCACTAGACGCTAGTGGCACTCCCCAGGTGTGACAATCAAAAATGTCTCTAGACATTGCCAAGTGTCTGGGAGGAATTGGGGTGGGATGTGCAAACTGGTCCCAATTACGAACCTCTGCTCTAAAACTAGTGATTTGACTCCATATTTCTTATCTACTATACAAATTTTCCTTTCAAAGTGGATTTCTAAAGTGTTCCCCATTTATTTTTTTCTAATGCCATATTTCATTTTTAAATGTTAAGTTATAACAACATATAAGTTCATTGTAACAGATCTATAACTATATATGAACAACACCTCTATGCAGACATGCTTAGTATCTTAGTTTCTTCTTTTCTTCCTATCCTGTGTCCTCCTTTTTTTGCCTACTTCCAGCTGGATGATGCAAGGTAGTCTTGGCAAATTGCTTTACTTTCCTGTGTCTCTCCTCAATCCAAATACTGTATCTATTTCTTGTTGGGCTATTTGGAGAACTCTTGCCTCTTCTGGTTGAGTTTACTGGAAGGAACACACTCTGTAATAGGTGGCTAAATTTGCAGATGCAGTTATGGGTCGCTAACAAGGGAGGCCAACTCAATCAGGTCTATCTCATGCTTCTGGGAGGCAGTGAGCCCAGTTGCTGAGCGTAGATCTGTGGATGGGCAATTAAGGTAAAAGTTAGTTATAAAAACCGACTTTAGTCTTGCGTTGGGATCCAATTAAAGACCTAACCAGATTTTGATGACTTCTCTCTTTTGTCAGCCATAAGTTGCTGAGAGTGTCAGAGGGAAGAAGGGAGTGTTGCATGCCTTAAACCAAAAGGAGCCATCAGGATAACTTTCCCAGTGGTCAGACTTTGGGAGCCAAAGAGCCCTGCTTCTGCGTTTTGGGTGTCTTTCATGCAGAATCATAAAATCTCAGGTGAAGGGGTCCTCGCAAGTCATTTTCCCATCCCCTTTCCACCTTCACCTTCAGCTCAGAGTGCCTGGAGTTCATTAAGTGTTTGTTAGATGACTGGCTGGGGGAATGGATGAATGAGTTAGCTAATTCCTGCTTGACCCTCCGGCCAACCCCTCTGCCAACTCTCCAAGTACCCACACTCCCACGTCCTGCCCAGCAGGCGCTCACCTTGTGCTGTTTCCACATGGCGCCCAGCGGCTTCACCTCGTGCTTTCCATGCCGGCCCTCTTCCAGGCACAGATAACACACCGGGGTTCGGCAGCTCACGCAGTACATGCTGTAGTTCTCCATTTCGTGTTCCGGGCACGTGGGGAACTTGCGGACCGCGCTGCTCCCTGCGGTTCCTGCCCCGGCACCTCCCGGGCTCTTGCAGCTGGAGCCTCCGCTGGGGGCGCCCTGGGAGACGCCAGCGGGAACCGAGGCTGCCTCGGCGGACGCAGGCTGCAGCGGCGGCGGCTGCACCAGGCGGTGTTTAGCGAATGGTCCCCTGGATGGATGGCACTTGAGCTGACAGGCAGCGCAGTAGAGCACGTCGCACTGCTCGCACAGCGTGGCTGCGGGCTCTGGAGGGGTGCGGTCGCACAACTGGCAGATGGCCACTGCCGGGGCTGCGGACGCCCCCGCCGCTGCCCCGCGGCCCTGCTGGTATCGCTGCACTATGGCTTCCAGCAGCCGATTTCGCTGGAAGCCGCGCAGGCCCCGGTGGTCCAGGGAGGCGCTGCGGTGACACTGCGGGCATGTGATAGAGCTCGAGGAAGACGAGGACAGCGTGGAGCATGCGGCACCCCGGGCCGCGGCGGCCGAGGAGCCAGGTGGTGCGGGCACCATGGGCAGCACGCGAACCCCATTGGGTGACTTGAGGCTTGGGGTGTAGGACCCATAGCCGCTGTCTGTCTCGCTGTACAAGCTCAGCTTGTCCGCGTGGTCAACGCAGCCACCGGCGCCGCCACCCAGGCCTCCAGCTGAGCTCCCGCCCGCGCCACTGCTGGCGGGTCCGGGCGCAGCCTCGTGGTCCTGCGGAGGAGCAGCGGCGGCGCCCGCAGGCAGCCCCGAGCCCCGGGAAAGCAGGAGCGGCTGGGTCAGGTGCTGCTCGCCGTCAGGGGTCTGTACTGCGATGGTGCGAGCGCAAGGCAGACAGACGTTGTGGGAACAGGGCAGAATGATGGGCTCCCGAAACAGCGAGCCACAGACGGGGCACTTCAGCTCCTCCTCCATCGTGGCGCCGGCCTCGGATGCTGGTTGGGGCTGGTGGGAAATAGCCAAAGCTCGCTAGAGGACCAGCGAAGGACCAGCCTGTTTAGCCCGGGTGAGACGGCGGGCGGGGACATCACACGGACATGACTGCTTTACAGCCGCGGGGCTCGCCCCTTACCCTGTGTTGCGGCCGCCGCCCTAAGACAATCGACTGGGGGCAAAAGAAGAGAGAGGGTCCTCACCTCCTAACCGCGAGGCTCCTGCACCAGCAGCTTCAACCTGCGGCGGGAGCCTGGCTCCAGTTGGCTGCCCTCCCGATGGCCTGCCAGGCGCTCCTGGTGATGAATCAGCAGCAGCGCCGCCGCCGGCTGCAGCGCGCCTCCTCTCCGCACCAGGACAGTGGCTGGGCTGCTGTTCTCCAGCTCTCCATGCTAACCCCTCGCTCCGGTGGGCCAATGCCCCGAGGCTCCCTTTTGCCCCCGCCCCACCCACTGTCGGGGCGAGCTGCAGGTGAACAGGCAGGTGAGCAGGCCGCTGGGAGGTGGAACAGAGATCAGCACCACGAGGCGGCGGACAGCGCCCGGGAGCAGACGGTGTGGCTGGAGATGCCCGCCTGACGACCTCTGTGCGGCCACACGCCGGGTCGCCGCTGCCACTGCCACCTCGGTGGGGCCAGCAAGGCCCGGAGACTGCCTTTTGCCCTCCTTCTCGGCGGCTGCGGACGCGGGCAGACTGTGCTCTGGGGCTTCCTCTCTGCGCCTGGGATTGACCCGCTTCCCGGGTTGCCAGCTGCTGCTGCTCCTGCGGCGCCTCTGACCTTGGCCGCGCGACGCTGCAGCCGGCAGGCGGAGGGCGAGCGCCTGGCTGGCTCGGGAATCCCCTCCCCGCCTCTCTCCGCTGCAGCCGCCGCCTCCCGGCGCCGCGCCGAGGAGTTGTAATTTCCAGAGCAGAGAGTAGAGGGGGAGGGAAGGGGGACGAGACGCCTGCTCGGCGAATGAGCGCTCGGCTCTTGCTGCTAGGGGAATCAAGGGGCAATTTTAAGGATATCGCAGAGAGGATCATTGTTAATAATAATCCATTATTTGGATGGAAATTGCATCTTGAATTAGTACAATGCCCTGCCCCGCCCCGCCCCTGCCATCATCTGCCTAGACCGCTCAGATGTACCCCCCACCCACCGCCATAAAAGGGTAAAAAATGGGCTCTAAAATGCCAGCTGTTTAGAAATGGATAGGCAGCTTGGTTTGACAGCCCCTTCCTAAAATTATGATAAAGCAAAAGCATGCAAGTCACAAGATGTCGGACAGCCTGTCAAAGGGTAAGATTTTATTTATGAATTGAACCACAAGCCATTTTGTCTCTTCGTTTCAACGAAGGGTACCCTTCTGTGATCGAGGTCAGTATTGTGCACAGACCGAGCAAGGACCTGCGGTGGGGGTTGTAAAACCGGGTTTCCTCAGCGAAAAGCGAGAAGACGTCTCGGCAGGCTGCTGGGCCCTCGGAACCGAGCTCCGCCTGGCCCCGCCCGGCCCCAGTCCGCTGCGGGTGTGGCGCTGTGTGGCGGGCGGGAAGGCAGCAAGCCGGGAAGTCAATTTTATGAATGGAAAAAGCTCCACATTCCCCAACGCCAGCCACGAGCGGCGGGAACAGCCTCCTACCCGTGAGCCCGGGTGTTTGGTCTGCTCGGCTGTTCTCTCTCAGATGCGGAAGGCTGGGTGCAGAGAGGCAGGGGTGGGTGGGGATGAGCAGAAGGAAGGGCTGGCTGCACAGCCGGCTCTGCCTACGGAAGTTTCACGCTGGCATGAAACAGACACACGTCAGGATGTAATTTACTTAATAACAACAGGAATGTCGAAGCCATGCATGCCCCCATCCTCAGGTTCTCCAGCACTCCAGACAAAGACCAAAGATAGGTCCCCGGGTGAGGTGCAGCGCCGGCCTACTGGCCGCGCCACACCCGGAGAAAGCAGCCGCCTTTGCTAGGGCTGGGTGCAGGTCACCCAGGGACAAATACCCGCAGCAGGGAGACTACAAGGGTGGGGGTGGAGGAGGACAAGGCGTGGTGACACACCCCTGGCTGCAGACAATGAAGTCAAAAAGTGGGCACTCAGGACTCCCGGGAACAGCCCCATCCCGAGCATCTTGATCCGAGACTGGCACCGCTGATCTGTCAAGTGAGTATTGTGATATTGACTAAATACCCCATAACCAAATGGGCGATTACAAATACAGACAGAATGTCCTATTTTCTGTTTTAAAATCCCGTGAATCTTCAGTTGGCTTTGCCCACTCTCAGGCAGCTTGCTTCTAGTTTATCTAAAGGTTGGAGAGCAGCGATGTACTGCCAGCTGGAGGCATCTCACAGCGTCTAGAAACTGGCATGCAGAAACCCGCATCCCCTCATCTAGGTGGGGGAAAGGCAGTTATTTAACCAGGCATCCATAACGCCAGGTGGGAGATGATGCCTGCCCTGTCCCAATCTGCCTTGCAATGAGCTGAATCCTTATCTGCAACTCTTGGATAAGCCTTCCAGAAAGTGCTGGAGAATCTAGAGTCTTGTGCCAGAGATTCTGGGGTGTAGGTATAGGTAGGTCTGTAACTGAATACACTTATAAGTGCATTTCTGTGACTCATTCAGTAGTGTGATCATTCACTCCAGCCCAGGCCAGCCTCCTGGTGACTACGAAGAAGTCATAATGGTTCTTACCTTGAACAGGGCTGCCCTTAACCAACAGTCAGGTGCCTGAAATCCCTTTAGCTTTGACATTTTCAGACCCAGGCAAATTGCTTGGACGTGGGGTTGGCCTTCTGGAGAGGCAGGTAACCTCTGTTCAGGACTCAAAATTCAAGGAGCTCCAGTCTAGTTGAGCATGATTTTGTTTTCCATGGGGAGAAATTCCCTAATACATCAGAAGTCCACTCATTTGCATCATTCACATGCCCTTGTCAGCCTAAATAACAGAGAAAATCTTTCTTAAAGAAAAGGTATTTATTTGGGAATAAAGCATGGCAATGGAAATACACATGCTATGGTAAGCTATGTGTGTATTCCGTGAGGTAAATGAAGACAAAGGTGTTAAAAGGAAAAAATGAGGAGGATTAAACCATTGTTTTGAAATCATTATCCTTGGTACAAAGATCAATAACAAGGTGATGCCAGTCGAAGATTGGACAGGCAGTTGTTGGGCAGATGTCCTTGAAAAAGTATTTTTGCTGTAAGGTTGTGATGGCCTTTGCGCAAGCTTGTGGAGTCTGTGATAGTTTTTATTAGGAGGCATTTATGCATGAGAGCCCTCTCTTCATGGCCTTCTACAGCTCTTCACTGCCAGGATTTTTTAACATTAGTGACTTCATTTGGATTCTGACAAGTTTCATGCCCTCAAGCCCTACCACCTCAATTTCATGACCTAAATCAGCTTGGCCTTGCACTGTATTGTTATCCAGCAGTTGTGCATTTGGGGGACTGGCATCTTACAGCTGCTTTGTTTGAGCCAAGGTTACATGGTCAGCTTTAATGCTTCAGCACTGTATATAACATAAAGGTCAATATCATCTATAAAAAGTCCTCTTTCTGCTCCAGCTGTGCCATAAACCATATGTATATCAAGATGTCATTTTATTTCCCTGAACTTGTTTTTCCCTATTTTACAATTTGCACTGGGTGGTGGGAGGGTGACTGGAAAGATCACATATATATCTGTCTAACAAGGGTACAAGTGAACTTTTCTAGAACTAGAATATAAATGTTTTGACAGAATGACTAAGCAAATGACATGAAGTCTATGTTAACCAGCTTGATGAAAGTATTTCAAATTGTATATGAAAACACTACACTGTACCCCATGTTTGCATTAATGTATACAGCTGTCATTTAATAAAATAATAATAATAATAATAATAATAAATTTGCAGTTAAAATTCATTGAACTTTACATTTTCTTCTGGTTCTAAAGTCTCTGTGTATTAGTTGTTGTTAAGAATGACATATCCCCCTCTATAAAAACTCTCATGAAGAAATCTCAAGAAGAAACCAAAATTGAATGGCATACCCATTTTTTTCATGTCACTAAAATATATTATTAAAGGCTGAGCTATGCAATGGGCGAGGCTAGTAATATTTGCTTAATAGCACTTTACAGCATAAAATGATATTCTCACCCATGAAAAGATTATTTAATCCTCCCAGCAACCCTGGGAAGTAGGCATCACTGCATGTCCTCAACTTAAAGATATACATAGTTTTACATTTTAAGGTTGTTGACATTAGAAAGTATTTACTATAATTGATGCATGTGTTTCCTTTTCTTCCCATGACCTTGAACATGTCTTTTTAAGTTGATAAGGTGTCTTAAATCACTTAGAATCTTGGGAAAATACATTAGTAATTAAAACTCCATAGTCCATTGGCATCAAAAGAGGGGAAGCAGACTCTACTCTGAGTTACTTTGGATAATGTACTTCAGAATGATTTTTGCACATTAGTGTCCTAGAAACACTCAAGAGGCAGACTAATGTAACTTCTCCAAAAAAAAAGCACAAATAAGTTAAATAATTTACTGCAGCTTACACAGCAAGTTAGAAGTAAGTCGCTCTGCATTGCCTTCTGAAGCCTTTGAATCTCAAGTATGAAGAAGAATGAAATTTAAGTCTTTATCAGCTAAAATTGAGTATTGTAATCTCAAGTATAAGAATCTCTAAAACAAATGTTTTAATTAAATGGTATTTTTTTCTTTTTAGTTTAGTTTTTGGAGCTTTTTATGGTTATTTGGGGATTTTTAGTTTTTTGGTTTTTTTGTTTTATTTTTTCAGTGTTGATGAATTCAGGGAATTTGTAGAAATATATAGCCCAGGGGCTAAATGATCTAAAGTAGCTTGCAATTAACACAAAGAAAGTGATTCCAACCAACATATTTGCATGGTGCACCAAAGCTTCTCTGTGACAAAGTTAATGGGGAACACATCATCGGCAACACAAAGCACTCTCTCCAGGACATACAATTGGTCTCTTTTCTGGAAAACTAATTCTATTTACTAATTATAACATCTAGCTACTTCCCCTTTCACACATCCTTGATTAGTGCTTAATAACTTGTGTGTGGGGTAGCACCTGTGGCTCAAAGGAGTAAGATGCTAGCCCCATATGCCAGAGGTGGCAGGTTCAAACCCAGCCCTGGACAAAAAAAATAAAAAATAAATGTTGAAAGAAATGACTCTGTTTTAATTTTTAAACACCAAATGATGACCACCCTCCTCTAATACTGAGAGCCACCTTCTCTACACATTAGGTGACCTGATCTTAGAAAGCCTGCTCTTCCCTCATGGAATATTTTGCAAGAAAAAGGTTTTAGAATCAAATCCCAGATGAAGCAAATTGATTTCAATTTGCAAGATTCTTTATATACCCAGGGTATCTTTGTAATGCATGAAAAGTAATATTATTGCTACAAAGGCATGTTTTGGCTGCATGTACTTCCTCCTGATTATAAATGTTAGTTTTAAGAATCATAGTAGTATTTTACACTTTTTTTTTTTTTTTTTTTTTTTGAGACGGAGCCTCAAGCTATCCCCCTGGGTAGAGTGCCATGGCATCACAGCTCATAGCAACCTCCAACTCCTGGGCTCAAGCGAGTCTCCTGCCTCCACCTCCCAAGTAGCTGGGA